>JAEANM010002225.1:0-25104 GCA_017656035.1 Myanophis thanlyinensis
TATATATAGAGAGGTTCCTTGCCCGTAATGCCAATGAAATCATCTCACAAGGATTCATTGATCATTTTAAGAGCAGGACACTTCAGTTTTGAGGTTAGAAAGGGTGCACAAGCCTTTGCACATTTGCGTGCTGTAATTCTAATCCAATATTGCATTGTTGATTTTATGTATTTATGGTTTGGCCTCTGAAAGCTGCACTAGGCATGCAGTAACATTTGGTTCAATTTATTTTATGGCTTGGTTTTTTTCAAGTAAATTTAGGCATTATGTAGGTAGGGATGTCAAACTCAAGGCCTGGGGGCCAGTGCTTACATCTGGCCTGCAGAGCTGTCCTGGAAACAGCAAAGGACTGGCCTGCAGTACCTCTGCCAACAGAAACGAAGTTCAGGAGGGCTGCATGTGTCCCTCATGAGCTCTGTTTTCGCTGGCAGAGTTGCAGGAGGCTGTCCCAGCCAAAAATGGAGCTTGGCATTTTCACTGGCAGAGCACTCAGGCCACCACAAGGTGCCCTGACACAAGTGATATTGAGCTGGCCACGTCCACCCTGGCTCCCCAAGGTCATTAATGCAGCCTTCAATGAAATCAAGTTTGACACCCCTGGTTTAATGCATCTCTTTTACCAAGAACAAAATGGAGAATCATAGCCACAAAGTTTGAAGGGAGAAAAGGGATCTAAACATCCCCCCCAAAAAAGGTTCAACACACGCAGTGACTGTCATTGCTGTCATTGCTGTGCTCTGATCAGCACCCCTTGTGTGACTAATTCTTCATTTTCTCTTACAAACCATTAAGAACCGGCAAAATCCACAATGCCCTGCAAGTTGCAAATTGTCCACTGAATGACACTTCTGTACAGTGCAAATATTTGCCTATTTGAATGTTGAAAAGTTGGCAAGAACTGCACTATCTTGGTGGATGCTTCAGTGAGGCACCCACTGCCAGGTGCTATGCAAAAGCCAAGGAGCTTGACATGTGATTAGGTCTTTTGCAGCCCCTTTGGCCATCTCCACCAACACCAGCACTTCAGCCTTCCCACGCATTCCTAGATACCAAAGCCACAGCACATAGGAGAAACAAATGACTAAAAGTTGTCACTCCCCAAGAGATTATGGTTTTCTTCTGTAGCCAGAACTGCCATTGCTACTTGTCAGTCAAGATGACTTCATGAGAAATAAACCTAGGCAACTGAGTGAAAGAATGGTCTGAATAACATTGTCCCGATCTATGTAAAACAGGTATTTTCAAATTGGTTATTTTAAAAATAATAATAATAATCCTGAATAATAATCATCATCATGAATAATAAGATTCATGATCAAGAAGCACATCTCTAGCAATAGAAAATTGGCGTGTTTTTGCCTTTAGTCTTCCATGGAATATCAAATTCTTTTGAAATGCTTGGATTCCCTAAAACTCAGATTGAAAAGCCATGATTTAGAGGAGGGATGCGCAAACAACATTCCCATTTGAGCTCCAATTAAACTTTACAAGATATTTAGAAGCAAACTGGCCAATTTTCAGTTGGTGCAATTTTTTTTCCTCCTCCAATTAAATGTTGGAATGGAAGTGGTAAGCATCTGGAAAGCAAAGTGCTTTTATTTTCACCCCTGAAATTCCCCAGAAACTATGAATGATAGCTTGAAACTTCATTGCTGGAATTCATCCATTGCTAAAAATTGCTAGCAATATTTAGGGCTCTCTGTGTGTGAATGTGTGCATTTAGGAGAACGACTAAGGCAGAATGATCTCCCACTTTCATTCCCATTCTTAATAACACCTAAAACAGACTGAAACAGTTCTCCTTACTCCTTGCTGTGATAAAGGAAAGTGAATTGTGCCCCCATCTTCCAATGTTGACCATCTTTGATCAAGAACATTAAAGAGAAAAAGGGTTGCATTAAGTCTTGAGAAGTACTAGCATGTAGTAAACCAGTACTAAAGAACCCATTTAATTTCTCTACTCTTTTATCAATTTCCATTCATATCCCTGGCATATCTTTAATAACCTTTTTGATCAATATATTCTTGCTCTACTCATGGTTATTTATTCTTCTCACTGCTGCTCTTCCCCATATGCTCCTCAGTGGGTTTTGTTCAGGTCCTTAGTTGTCTTCATTAGAGCCAGACAAGCGTTTTGGGAGAGCACACCTTCTTCCTTCCATTAACTTCTCTGACCCTGCTCATTAATTACGCCAATAGCTTCAATTTGGTGGCACCTTTCCTGACCTGAGACAGACATTTTAGTTGAGCTTTTATTATTCTCGTATTGAATAATCATCCAGTATTCTGAGGAGATTCCAGCCTCTTGAGTTTCCTTTTCTTGTTCCCTTTTTGAAGTTTCATTGTGGAAACTGTATTCTCTTGAAGTCAAAGGAGATTGCATTGAGCTTTGGGATGGCAGGGAGGAATAATGTCCCCAGAACATATCTGAAATGCATAGCATACCCAAATATTGCCATGCAGCGTATTATTCTTATTATCTATAACTTGCTTGATCACATATCATGTTCTCCATTCAAAACAGAATGTAATGCAGAGGGTAACGCAGTATACTTGTTGTTATATGTCACATGAGTAATTGACTTAAGAGCCATAAATAATCCTTTTGTTTTTATTAATCTGGGAATAAAGATGTCCAGACTTCTGGTTGGGATACTTACCTGCAAAACAAATGCATAATTTTCATGTGCTTTTCCACAGAGATCAAATCTACCCACCTCCCGCACCTTTGCCATTTTTCATTTAAGCAATGAGTTTGGAGGGATCCAATTGGAAAAGAAGCCTGAAATTCAATCCAAAGGGTTCAACTCATTGAATACTGTGCTGAATATCTCCCCAAAAATGTTATGTCCTCATCTCAGGAAGATTTAACCCTGGCAATTTTAAGACTTCTGGACTTCCCAAAACTCCCAGAATTTCACAACCAGCCATGCTGGTTTAACCTGGTTTTAAGCTTTCCAGCTCATGCTCAAATTTTACAGTTGGAATGGTCACAAGTTGCCAAGGAAAATAAAGTTTTTCTTATGGACAGCTTATGTAAACTTCCAATTCTTTAACCTATTTCATCCTTCTCATTTTCAGAAGAGACACAGCATCCTATAAACGACAGCCAATGTTAAACCCAAAGGCCCTTTATTTCTGAACTAATTTAGCTTGCCTTCCATGGCAAACTTTAACAAATCAAGGCTTGGGAGGCTTAAGGTTAAATTTCTGGTCAGGTATGACCTTGGCCTTTAGGAATTTGTAAATGATGTTAATCCTTTGTTGACAACTTTTGCATCAGAATTGGATTGTTTTGAATTAGGAAGCTCTGGACATACTGAATAACAGGAGGCTTTGCTTTTACAAGCTCATTGGTTCATTTAATTTAGGGATTCCTGACTCAAGGAGCCTCTTGCCCATCTATAGGTACAACAGATAAGACTGTCACTCTATATCTTGCTTCTTCGCTTCTTGTATTTTCTCATATGCTCATGTTTAGCACAAAGCACTCTCTTACTGCAGTTGGCTAATCCCCTGAATGCTACACAAACTTAAATAAAAGCCTCTCCATTCTTTTCCAATTCCCCATTCAGAGAGCTATTTTCAGGCTGAAGCTATTGCCTTGATTTTCTATTTCTTTTAAGATTTCCATGCAACCTTTTAAAACTAATAATTACGCCAGCATCTTACAAATGAGAGAGAATGCATAGACCCCAGTATTAAAATTTCTAAAATTTAAGAGTGGTAAAATAACATGGAAAGACAATTATAAATCCACAGATTTATAAGGCCACAGAAACAAATTTGCAACATACCTCGCTTTCTCCCTCTCTTTGTATGAATTGGTGTGACATTTTCAAAATATTAAACTCTCATGACTCAAGATTGTCATTTTCTCTGTCTGAAATTAGTCAAATATATACAGGCACAACTCCATGTAGCAATGTATTTAATAGGAAGTAATGATAGCATAGAAAGTAAGGGGCAAGATCTGTGCTATATTTACTCCTTATAAAACAGGCATGTTTTTCGCTTTCTTTCAAGGGGAATAAAATGTATGGAAAACATTTTCAGAGACAGGAATTATCTGAAACGTGGTTGATGAGGGTCTGTCTGTCTTTAATTTAAATTAAAGAGAGAGATCATTTATTCTGAAGAAAAGAAGGATTAGGGGTGACATGGTAGCAGTGTTTCAATATCTCAGGGGCTGCCACAAAGAGGAGGAAGGGGTCAATCTATTCTCCAAAGAAGCTGAAGGCAGGACAAGAAGCAGTGGAGAGAAACTAATCAAGGAGAGAACCAACCTAGAACTAAGGAGAAATTTTCTGACATTTAGTACAATTAATCAGAGGTACAACTTGCCCCCAGAAATTGTGGGTGCTCCAACACTGGAAGAGATTGGATAACCACTGTCTGAAATGATATAGTGTTTCCTGCTTGAGCAGCAGGTTGGACTAGAAGGTCCTTTCCAAGTGTTATTCTGTTATAACATGAAGCAAAAATTCTCAATATAATCAATTGGGTGCACTCCAAAAACAACCACTGTAACACCAACTAACCTGTAGCCAGGTGCGGGGAAGGATGGAGTAGGAGGGTATCACTGTTAATGGAATCAGCTACCAAAATTCCAAGACAATTAGCAGTATTTTCATTACCCTCCGCCCATTACCCAGAATAGTTACCAGTTAACATCCCCAAAGACACCGTTATTCCATTACACACCATCATTTCACAGCTGAGTCAAAAGCCATATTGGAACAGGTCCAAATAATCAATGTCAAGAAAGACTCCTGAATTTGAGATGCCACAACCAACAGTATTAATGTGCTTTGGAAAAGAGCATTTGTAACTTAATTATAATTGCTTGGAATCATACTGCGCCAGGTTGATTTTTGTCAGAGAAGTCCACAGCCTTCACTTAAGAGAAGTTGCAAACACAAACCTTTTCCCATTAATTGTATTAATTGTTATTAATTGTTTTAGAATCCCAGAGATTAGGCTTGGACCTCTTAAAGCATTTAATAATTTACCCTCTGCCTTGGAATGCATCAATTAAATTATAGGCAAAACAATTTGGCTAGCATCCTGGCCACATTTATCTCTAGCTTAGTTTTAAAAAATCATAGATTATATGATATATAAATAAATAAATAATGCAGAAGCAATCTAATTTTTAAAAAGACAACACCAAAAGATCAGAGTAGGACTTTAAGATTGTATCAGTTGGAATTTAGCATTTGCACGTAAAACATTTCACCCCAGTTTGGGTGATGTTGCTGGCCAGATTTCAGAGTTGCAAAGGTGATTTTAAAAAGTAAGCATTCTTTGCTGCTGTGACCGTTATGGAATGAATCCATTATGGCTTTTCACCTGGGTATGGCTATGTTTGTGCCAAGTCTTTTGCCATCTGTGCTTGCAATATCAGCGTTGTTGGTTCATTGCTGTCAAAGCTCTAGGGATAGTTAAAAGAAATGTCGGGGATTTAGCAATGATGGAATCCAACTGGTCTTGCTACTGGTTTGGTGCATGTGTGCCAACCGTGTGCAAGCATACTACATGTGTGTGTCAACTGCATGGCTTCTAAACTGCTTGTTTTTGCTTACTGGAGGCAGCCTGAGTAGTTAGGAAGGCTGTGGAGGTATGCAGAACAGCTGTTCTAGAATAAAAGAAGAAAAATGAAGGGGATATAGGACAGGGAAAAACAGGGGCGGGCCCAAACATCGTCAGTTGCAGGTGGGTGGGGCCAAACATCACCGCCACTACTGGATGGGCCGAACCAGTGTGACCAGGCTGCATTTAACCACTGGGCTTTAGCAAAATCACTGGATACATCTGTTGGAAATTCTTCCAGAAGCCTCCATCCTTTTAGCAACTGCAAACTGAATCAGAGGGTGATCTGTTCACATTTAATAGGAAAATGATCGATGGCTCTTCTTGCTATATATTTATATATCTGTCTACATGCACACAGAGAGAGGGAAACAATTATTCTGAATACCATCTTCCCAGTGAAATTTGATTGATTTATTATGTGCCATTATGTTAGTAATCACATAGCTAGAACTTCTCCAGAACATCATAAATTTAGTCATATCAAACCAACATATTGCAGCCAGGAAGGGATTGCTTAAGCCTTCCAGGAAAATACAAACATACATACATACACAGAGAGAGAAAGAGAGAGAGAATTTCAGCATTATTTATTTATTCAATTTGTATAGCCATCTATCTCAAATGTGTGACTCTAAATGGGAAATAATTATAAAATCAATTAATCATTATAACACAGTTCAAAATATTAAATATATATAGAAGCTGAGAAATATTATAATCCATAGATGTTAATATAGATGGGAAACTGGGCCCTTCACACACATAGGACTTCAGGCCTGGACACATCAGTATCAGCATCATCATAATTAATAATAATAATAAAACTTACCTGCATCCGAAAAGTCATGGGAACACAAAGTGGAAAGAGTTGTCAAAAATGAAAAGGTAAAGATCTTATGGGACTTTTGAATACAGACAGATTATCATTTAGAACACAACACACCAGATATCACAGTCATCAAAAACCAAAGTGTACAATTTATTGATATCACTGTACCAGAGTCAAAAAAAAGAACTAGATAAAATCACAAAATATTGCAACCTGGCCATCGAAACTACACAATTATGGATGAAACATGTCACAGTGATACCTCATTGTCGTCAGGGCACTTGGCACCATGTCCAAGAATTTTACAAAGTACATCAAGAAATTACAGCTTCCTGCAATAACACCAGTGGAACTGCAAAAAACTGTGCTGCTCGGAACATTGTACATTTTGAGAAGATACTTGGTTGATACCTAGGATGCTGGCAACAACTCATATCAACCATCAGCAACAGTCAATAATATTTGTGATACATTTTTAAATGTTCAGTTGACTGAATTTCATGTTTAATGAATAAAGTATAATAATATTAACAGTTTGTTTCTGTGTGTATTATTATTGAGAAAAATCTCCATGTTAGAATCCTTTATAAAATATAAACAATTGGTAACTATAACTATCAGAACAAATTATCATTATCACAACGCTGACCTGGCAATAGTCAAACTTCCATTGGTGAAAAAAGTGAGGCAGGATGTTTGTCTGTACTTAACTTTGGAAGAGTGGAACTCCTTAATTGTCTTTTGTATATAAACATCTTTCCCTATCCAGGCTTTTGTATTATAGGGTGAATTATTTTATATCTTATGTCTCAATTTTTATCACCTGCATCTGTTCTTGTTTTTATTATATTGTTTTTATTGCTTAGAATGTTTTATAGTTCATTTTAGTGGCTGTTGGTTGTCCCAAGTAGTATGTAAGCAATGGTTACATGGGGTATGCATTTTCATGTATACAAATATAGCCCTAATCAAGTATATATTTAAATATTTTTACATGCCTATTGATCTCAAATGTATCCAGCAGTTCCATTTATCTCAAACCTCACTTGCACTATTGAGAAAGTGATATACTTTGGTTCAATACCATACGGATATACCTGGCTAATACAAGGAAGCTCAGATATATTATGGAACATTGCATATCCTAGTATTATCACTGTTGCTACTCATTCTTCTTAGCAATTTCAAAAATCTCCCAATTACATATTGCTGATGGGGGAAAGACATTAGAGAGAGAGAGAGAGAGAGAATCAAAAGAGGAGACGATGAAAACAAAGAGAACAAGGACAGAGGGAGAATGGGTAAATGAAAAAGGCAACAAAGAATAAATGTAATGTTGCTGTTTGTATTCATAGAAAAATGCATGAACATTATTTATGCATGCCCTGCTTAGACACTAAGGCAAGGAAGTGTGGCGTTTGGGTTAAGGTGAGCGTAGCAACAGATGCTAATGCATCCTCTGAACGTTGCAAGAAATTAGGGGAGGGGGATAACAGATGGGTAGATAAGGGATGGAGTTTTATTAATATTAAGGACTATTTCCCAAGTAATTATTAAAAGCCATAAAGTCTGTTCGAAATGGAGCCATAATGCTTCTCACTTCCCCCAAAATGCTATTCATGGCTTGCAAAAACCAATTTTTCCCATCTGCTAGCAAAGTCAAAGAACCCTAATTAATGCATTTGTACAGACTGTACTTTGTCTGCTGCATTTTAGACAAAGGCAAGCAGGCTAGCCACACAAATCAACCTATGAATGGACTTTGTAAAGGGACATGGATTTTATTGTGTCTGGCTAATGAATTTAGATTGCATCTGGGTGCATCGAGCATTAGGTACAAGGCTGAGCCGCTGAAGGACTTTTTGTGCATTCAGAAGTGGTTAGCAAACACAAGGGGGTGAAGGATGGGAGGAGGCAGATGGAGGAATAAGATGGGTGGCAGCAGAGCCACAAAAACAATAGGCTTTTGAGGCCAACTCCATAAAGCCATGAGGATTTTTCACAGGGATAGTTGGCATTTGCGCTCCAGTTAAGAAAAGGAATGAAAAGCCCATCAATGCAGGAGGGAAACGGAATCTAACTCTGTGTAGAAAATGGAAATACATTGGGTTTTCTCTATTTTTCTATCTCCCAATGAAAAACTTTAATAAAAGAAATACAGGTAGTCCTTGACTTACAACAGTTCATTTAGTGACTGAATTTAAAAAGGCACTGAAAAAATAGTGTCCGACGACCGTATTTCACACCTATGACCATTGCGGCATCCCCATGGTCACATGATCAATGCTTGGCAACTGACCCGTATTTATGACGGTTGCACTGTCCTGGGGTCATGTGATCCTCCTTTGTGTCCTTCTGACAGTGGGGAAGTCAGATTCACTTAACAACCATGTTACTAACTTGACAACTGCAGTGGTTCACATAACAATTGTGGCAAGAAAGATCGTAAAAAGGAGTAAAACTCACTCAACAAATGTCTCATATAGCAATAGAAGTTTTGGGCTCAATTATGGTTGTAAGTTCAGGACTATCTACACAGTGGCCACAAAGATAACACCAGCATGGGAACCAAGCTTATTATGATTCAGGTGAAATCATAGAGGAGATGACAGCGAATTGTCAAATCAAGTAACAGGTCACAGGTCCATTTTATTAACACAGAAATAGAGGAGTGAAAGTTATATTCTGTGATTTATTTTTCTAGCTGTTAGTATATACTGTATAATTGTATTTATGTGCTTCATTCTGTTTTTGTTTGCTTCTTTTCTTTAAGCTTTGCTGATCATTAACTGGATATATTTGATTGATTGATTGATGGAGTGATTGATTGATTGATTGATTGATTGTCACAAGTATATAACTTCTGCCTCAGTCTTATCCTAAGATAAGGGGCAAAACTTTAAAAAAAACTCAGAATATAAATAAGAAAAAGGGAGGATTATTCTTACCACCCAAACTTCATCTTCCCTCCCAGTAGGGCAATTCTTACCACAATCATTGATCTTTAATGGCATTATAATGCAACTGTTCAAATTATGTTCCTAAATAAATATACAAATGCTTGCTCACCATTATTATTTGGTAAATAACCCTACACTCAGTTAAGATCAAGTACTGTACGTATCTTATAGAAGAGCTTTGATGGGTTTTTTGAGTTATTAATTTATTAAGAATTTATGCTCTGTACTAGGAAAGATAAATTTAATAAATAAAATAAAATGTGCAGATGATAGGATTCAGAATAGGGCATATTGTCTCTTCTATCTAGTAGAATCCTTCTACAAAGGGAAAAATGCTCTTTTGTCCTTTATCCACTGTTGATTGCAAATGACAGGTTGCTTTTTTTCCCCTCTATGGATGGTGAAATAATTGAGTGTAACCTAACTTGCACATCCCCTTTTCCCAATCACATTTTCACACATTGTGATTGATAATTGGTGAGCTCTTTCCAGAGCAGGTGCTGTCTTAGCATATTAATTGCTTTTATTCACACTTTCAGCAAGGTGTAAATTACCTGGAATGAAGACTAAGGTCATGTCTTATTTAGAGCCTGATCCTGGGCAGTGCTGAATGCAATCCTCAAACACCAAGGACTCCCTTGGGAATAGTTGGGAAAGACAGATGGTGGAACATCTTTGAAAGAAGGGAATAAGTGGATTGGTCTTTGTAAAGGGAAGGTAGGGTAGCAGTAGCCAGTCCTCGTGACATTGACTGATACAAGCAGATACATAATGTCATGTCCACAGATGATTATGGTGGGGAAATATGTCTGCCCGTTTTTGCTACAATATTTTAAAGCTACATACGTATGTTCTAAGGCAGGGATGTCAAACTCAATTTCGTTGAAGGCCGCATCAGGATTGTGTTTGAACTTGGGTGGCTGGAGTGAGCATGGCCAGGGTGGGCATGATCAGCTCAATGTCACTCTTGTTGGGAGCACCTGTGGTTGCCGAGCATTCTGCCAGGGAAAACAGGCAGAGCTCTGTTTTCAGCTGTGATGGCCTCCTGCAACCCTCTGCCAGCGAAAAAGAGCTTGAGAGGGTCTCATGCAGCCCTCCCAAACTCTGTTTTCATTGGCAGAGGCACTGCAGGCCGGTCCTTTGCTATTCCAGATTTAAGCAGCCTGTGGGCCGGATCCATCCCCCAGGCCTTGAGTTTGACACCCCTGCTGTAAAGGAACCATTCTCCCTTATTTTTCCTTCAAAATAAGACCAAGAAACACAGGAGATGACCTGAAAACATCTACTGTATTCCTTTTGCATCATAAAAATATCTTCTATGTATTCAATATAGCCATTTCTCTTGCTCGGAATTTCAGAATGAAACAGTAGCTCAGAACTAGGAAAAGGAGAATGTCACAATAGCAACTGACCCTTAAAAATGTTTGGACCAGTCTACTGGAAATCTGGTTATGGATGTCAAAGATCAGTTAGTTTTTTTTAGTTTGACTTCATTCTTCTACTGATAACTACAGCCTGAATTTAAGTGTTTATATGGCAGATTTACAGTGACCACCTTTACATATTTGTCTTTTGTGGTCTAAGACACAAAGGAAAAAAAGCAGAAAGCCTGTTTCTAAAACCCAGGATTCCTTTTCCATACATGCGTGGAAGGTGATTTTTGTGGTGCTCTGATAACCATCACAACATTCTGAGTAAGCTTAGCAATTCAGGTAATTAATACCCATTTCCATTCATCAGAACTGCTTTGTGATGCAGTAATCAGACCACATCAGAAATACTGCATCCAGTTTGGGTTGCCCCAGGGCAAGGAAGATGTTGAACAATGGAAAGAGTGCAAAAAAACACCAAAAAAAGCAACACAAATAGTGAGGGGAAGTTAAAGCCTATGAAAAATAGTGAGCTGGGTATGCTTAGCCTAAATAACTGAAGCTAAAAGAAAATGGAAGAGCAGCCTTCCAATATATGAAGGGTTGCGATTTGTTCTCCACAGTGTTGGATGGTAGGGCAAAAACCACTCGATGGAAATTTTACAGAGACAGATCCTGACCATGAGAGATATTAAGTAGTGGAAAACCAGGTTCTTGGAGCCATAGATGCTCCATCAATAGAGATTCCCCTCCCCTCCCCAAAATAGACAGTTTTCTGGTACGATCTGAGAATTGAACCAAAAAGCCTTCAAGATCTCTTTCCACTCTGTGATCACCCTAATTACAAGGGATGGGTAATCCTCTGGTGCCTGAAGGCCATGCTCAAGATGATGTAAAATGGACAGGACTGCACTAAGCACAGAGGCAAAACTAAAATCTTCTGTTATCTTCATGGAGTCTAATAGGGAATGCTGGAATCTTCTATTTAAAGACTGACCTCCCATATTCATAGGTTTCCTATTGCCAGCCACCAAGAGATTATGCAGCAGATTTTTCAGCCAACACACTATCAATCTGGACAGAGAAGTTAGAAAGAGCCCCAAAGATGGCCAATAAAAAGGGGTTGAAAGGTGGTGGAGCTGCAAGTTGAAAGGGTCAACTTCTTGCTAACAAGAAGGATTGTTTATAACGCATGCTTTTTCCTCTGCCTTAATAATAAAGTCTGGAGTTTTGGAAGGCATATAATTGTAAAATGCAAGAATGAAACATCAATAGTAAAATAAAATTAAAATCTAAACATCCCTAAGAATTTCAAAATTCATCCTAAATTGGGTATTACTCCATTTTAACCATATTCTTGTATATTATTAATACCAAGATAGGAGGTTATGCAGAATAATTTCAATAGCACTATATTATTTTCATGAAACAGATAAAACTTTTTTATTTCTTTACTAGTGTGTGTGATTTAATTATTAAAAGCAAAATAAATACTGGCAGTCCTTGGGTTATGACCACCCATTCAGCAACCATTCAAAGTTATAACAGCACTGGACAAAGGGGATTTACAACCAGTCCTCAAATCTGTGGCCGACATACTGTCTCCACACTCACATGATCACAATTTGGGCATTTGGCACCCGGCTCACAATTATGATGGTTAATTTTTGTGATTGCCATTTGCAACAGTCCCTGCTAGTTTCCCCTAGAAGAAGTTGATGGAGGTTGTAACTCGCCCCTGCACAGGGCTTCCTTTCCCACCTTTCTTTTCTCCTGAAAAGCCCACCTGCCCTCCCATACTATGTACCATGGCACTCAGCCAGAATGCCCACCTATTTCTTCCATAGCACTTGCCTGCAACACTCACCTGCCAGCCTGAACTCTGCAGTACCTGTCCATCATCCTGTCAACATTCTGTAGCACTCCATAGTGGCACCCACTTGCCTACTGTAGCACTCACCCACCCATAGCTCTAGTCCACAAGCCTGTTTATCTGAGCACAGGACTGGAACTGCCATGACTTGCTAAGAGATGCAGTCACATGATATTGGGTTTTATGACCGCATCACTTAGGGAGGGAAATTCCAATCCCAATTGTCATCATAGCCCAAGGACTACTTATATTAAGGGAAGGGGGAAACCACAGTTTTTTCCCTAGCTATTATGCTCTTAATAATTCCACTTCAATTTTAGACTACAGCACTTAGTGATTTTTAATGTCTTGCCATTTAAACCATGGAAGGAGCCACTGTGTGGGCATCAATTGGTCTTAACCTGACCTTGCTCCAAATACTAAAGGAGTCTGGGACTGTTCAACTCTTGAGTCTTATAGCAGGATCTGCGGATTTCATACCCAAATAAGCAGTGTAACCTGCAGGTGAAGTTATAAAAGCAATACCTCGTCTGCATTTTGAAATCCTAACAATCTTAATCATATCAGCTTCAATACCTAGATGAAGACTGTATCATAGTGTTCTGTACAGAAAGTTTTGTTGATTTGCTTTGAGGTGTTAACGTTTCACTTTTGGCTGCTTTGAACATTGCCTGGCTCAATCATTGTAGTTTTGGGTAAACTGTAAAGAGTTTCTTCAGGTTTGAAGCCAGGAGATGTTTATTGTCTCCAGATGAGTCTTTTATTCTTAGATGAGTCCTATTTGTTCATTCTCCTCTTTGTAGGGTTTAGAATGTACCTCTTTCCAATCTCCATCTCTAAAACTTTACATTGGAAAGACTGGATTTTCTATGTTATGGCTCTTTAGGGAAGGATGATTATTGCTGGGTCTTTGCCTTCTCCTCCTCCTCTTGCAAATCACTGATAAGCTGCCAATTCAGACTAATTTTTGCATTAATACCCAAATCTTCTGAGTTGCTTAGAGGAGGACTTTGCCTTCTTGCCAATTCTAGGAAAGATGTTTGGAGTTTTATGGCCTGAAGCCCAGAAGATACAGATTTCTGAAGTTGAATGTCCTTAGAAAATTAGCTCAGTTGCTGTGTGGTCTTGCATTTTGGCATCAGTCGGAAATTTCAAACAGCTCATTTAAAAATCCAACTAGAAAAAGGAACCTTATTTAAAACGAGAGCCCAAAATGAAAAAGAAATCAATGCTCATGAAGACATAGTTCCAGATAAAACAACAAACTTAATAAACTCAGTAAACTTTGATGCAACGTTAAGACCTACTTTCCCAAGGAAGGGCATAAAAGAAATGCATGTGTATGCTTAATTGGCCAAAAAGAGTTGTGTTTATGCTTGTCATGGTACAGATCACTTTTTCGGAACCATTTTCAAAAAGCATCTATTCCTAATACCATGGCTGGAATGGACTTGATGGAAGATTGGCAACACTTTGGGATCAAACATCTAAGCATAAACTAACTAAGAAGTTCAAAGTTTATAATATATAGGAGAGGGAGAGAGAGACAGAGAGAGAGAAATATATGCCTGCAGTAAAAATGATGGCGTCAGTGCAGATGTACTCTAGCAAGTGCAGTCCAGTTCATACAATCTGAATGTTAAAAGCAAGATGCCCCATTTGTCTTTTTAGCTTTCTTTTCCTCTTTGTTCCCTTTGTCCGCATTCTCCAGCCTTTCCCAATTGCAGGTGACAATATGTCTCTAAGGTGAAAAGTGAGCAGTCACAACCATATGATGCTCACCTGGGTTTGTTCTTCTAATGGGGGAAACTCTCAGGACAGTTGGGCTCAATGCAAGGAGAGACAATGCCAGCTAAGGACAGTGCAAAGAGTAGATTGGGATGGGGGGGTGGGGACTAGGGAAATTTAGCATATATCATGTAGACACACAAAATAGTCCTAAAAGTGCTGTTATCCCAATTTCTATGCCTCATATTTTGCTCATGATGACAAAATATGAGGCATAGAAATTGGGGTAACAACACTTCTTGCATGAACGCATGACCACATGTGCACAGACATGATTGCACTGATACATGAATGTATACAAAACAAAGACTGTGTTCACAAATTAATATTAGAACAGGTTGCCTAATTAAATAACATTGCTTTTGTAAATCAATATGCCTTCCTGCAATGCAGCTTGGATTCTTTATAAACCATTCTTAAGCTTCTTACTTCCTAGGCAATTTATGGATGGTAACAATAACCTGTGAACTGAAAGTAGATTGGCGCATAAAAAACCTGTCAAAATTTTCCGTGAAATTTTCACCCAGAGGAATTGGATGGTTTTGCTTTTCAAATTTCTCCAATGGAAGCAGGAATTCTCTAATATTGTCTCAAAGGCAAGATTCCTCTGTAGTAGTGCACCATTGGGGGGGAAAGACCAGAACCTCATAACATCTTCCTTTGGCACACAGGTATCAAACTCGCAATGTCATGTTACTCTCATGTGATGTATCATGATGTTTTTTCCCTTCACGGAGCTGGGGTGGGTGTGGCAGCTCCATGAAGGGAAAAAACATCATGACACGTCACGTGATACTGCACGTGACGCATCTGGCCCATGGGCCACCAGCTTGGCACCCCTTCATAAGTTAAACTAAGTTTGGTAGATGAGGGGCTGGCTGCAGACCTTCGAGAGATGATTGGTGTGGTGTAATGTAGAATAGTTACAAATATCCCTCCTGACTATCTTATCACTAAAGAAAGAGAAAAATATCATATATATATAATACCATCCTTGAGAACCTTTCTGAAATTCATTTCAGCAGATGGAGAGAGAATTGGGAAGAAAAAAATACTGGAGAAATAAAATGTCTTATGTATGGCCTATTTTTCTTCCCATATATGTTAAAAGTCCCTAAAAGTCTAGGCACTTGCCTGGAGAAATGAATATGAGAAATCAAGCAGCTAAACAGATTACTCCTCCAGTGAAAGAAATGGAATAATCACTGCCCTCAATTGCTACTTAATAGTTACCAGATATTGAGCCAGCTATACTACATATTTTCAGTGAATGGCTGAGTAGGAGAGGAAAAAGTGGTTTCTAAGAGCATCACTTCTCTCTGAGCACATTTGTCACCCTGAACAGAATTAAAGGAAGTAATAAAAACAATGGAAGTGAATATATTTGCAAAATCCAGTAGCTTCTAGCCAAACAACTTCTAGGAAACAAAGAGGAGAATACCTGTACCCCAAATTTACCCATTCCAGGCATTTTCCCAGAAGATATGACACCTGCTCTGATGAATTATACCAAATATTTGAGGAAACAGTAAAACAGAAAATCAAAGTGGGAATTTGTGGGCCTTTGCTCTTGCCTGTAGTATTGCAATCATCCTCTTACTGCATAAAGTTGTAAATAAAGCCCAAGAAACACATCTTGAAAGATTAATGTAAGAGAAGAGTACGGCCCTTTTATGATTTGTGGACTTCAGCCATGCTGGTTCAGGAATTCTGGGAGTTGAAGTCCACAAGTCATAAAGCAGCCATGGTTCCCCACCTCTGATGTAGGCTAATGGCCTAGTGAGGTAATTTGATCCATGTAGAAGACTTTTGCAAACTCCGTTCAGAATCAAGACGTAATTGCTTGGAAGTTGGGGATCTGTGGTTAAAAAAACAAGCAAACAAGTGTCTTTTGCAACTGCTTTCCAAGGTACCATCTGTTCCATCTGATTTAAAATTATGATGATATTGCTCAAGAACAAAAGTAGGAACTACTGTACCTTGGATGCACAATGACTTATCAGCTGTAAAATCAGAAGAAACCCCAGTTACTCAGGAGAAAGAAAGTCAGCAGATCAATAAGTGTTACTTCAGGCAGACACACTGGGTTGTCCTTTTGTTGTCAATTCTTCTGCTTGCACCTTTCATTTCTGAATATGAGAGACATGGTTGCACAGTGGTTAAAATGCAGCACTGCAGGCTACTTCTGCTGACTGCCAGCTGCCAGCAGTGGCAGTGGAAATGTCAGGGGCTCAAGGTGGATTCAGCCTCCCATGCTTCTGAAGTCGGTAAAATGAGGACCCAGATTGTTGAGAACAATATGCTGACTCTGTAAACTGTTTCAAGAGGGCTATAAAGCACTGTGAAATGGTATATAAGTCTAAGTGCTATTGCTATGAGGCACAGACAACAAGCAGCCATTATTAGACCTGCAGCTTCTCGGTTAGGTATCTGAAAATCATACTAATGTAACATTTGGTATAGTACTTACAGGCTCTGAAGTAGGACTGAGATACCAGACGGCTCCTTTAGCCACTTTAAAGAAGAAGGCAATGGCAAAACACCTGATCTTATCAAGAAAACTGCAAGGACCTGCCCAGGAAGTCTAGAGAAGTCCAGGACTGACTTGAAGGATCATAACAAGAAGAACAGAAGCAACGTTTAATTACTTGGAACCAATCTCCAAGCATGCATCATATGAGGAGCCCTTGGATCTTTCCTTGCAATCTGTCCAGTCCAAGGTTGGGACTCACAGAAGCCATCATTCTGCTCACCTATTCAAATATCTGTGCTCTTCAACACAACACTTTCCATAAATTACAAATCACTAAATGGCTTAAAGCAGCTGCTACAAATGGTGTAAAGGAACAACTTTCAATTGTTTGAACTACCGTATTTTTCAATGTATAAGATGCAGTCCCCCCACCCCCCCAAAAGTGGGTGAAAATGTCTGTGCATCTTTATACAGCGAATGTTGCCGAAGCCCCAGCCATCCGCCAGCCCGTTTTTCGGCCTTTTTCAGCCTGTTTTCTGGGCTTTTTTCAGCCTGTTTTTTTATCTTTTTTTGTGGTTGTTAAATTAGTAACATGGTCATGTGAATTACATTTGTTGCAATGGTCATAAGTGTGAAAAATGGTCATAAGTCCCTTTTTTCAGCACCATTGTAGCTTCGAACTTCTTTCACTCCTTCAGATGGCAGGAGACCATCAAGGCCATTCTGTCTAGATTTGGCCCCAGGTTTTTGGCTTCCCTCCAGGCTAGTACTAATAGACTCCAGTTACCAATTAAGGGTCAAAGCAGAGCTGAGTCTGAATCTAATGAAAACTGAAAAGAAATAGAAATCTACTTTCAGAAAACTTCAAAATGTCTTTATTTAATCTAGCTTTTCTCAACTTGCTGCTGCCTGGCTAGGTTGGACAATAGTCTGATCCTCATAAATTATTGTATTGCCTGCAGATGACAAGAATTGTAGTCCAACTCATTTGAAGGACACAGAATGGAGCAGGCTGGTCTAGAGACTAGTGTACTTTCTTCAAATTTAAAGTTGTCTTAATGATGAGGACCTTGAAGTATTATGCAAAGTATTGCTTGATGATAGTATGTGCACACAATATATTTTTGGGTCCAATCTTACAGATATAACAGGTATCTTTTTAAGGCACTTACTGCACCTCATAATCATGTCAGTCCCCAACAAGGTATCTATCAAGATCCACAAACTCATTTTTTCTCAATAAAATGCTCAATATTAATTTTCCACTCAAGCGACTGTTTTCCCATCGGTAGAACAAGAACTTAGTCAGATGGTGCCTTGATGATGTCCTTGACTTCTGCAGATGATATGAATTACAAATATTAAAGATAAATTTGTTTTTAGTTTTGCCCAACCAGCTCATGATCAAAAAGTAAGAAAAGCAAATACTGTAGGTGTAGTTGAGGTGCCATTGGCATTCTAAGGAAATGTAAATATAACATGAATTATGAAATAGAGCATGTGTGGCTATTTACTTTTGCTTATTCTGCAACATTTTCTTTCCGGACTAAATCCACATCATTACTTGCTAGCAAAGGGCAAGGAAGGTCAGGAGGCAAAAGCACCCTAAAAAATTGCTGTGTTTAGCAGTGGGAATATATTCCATGTACATAGTAAAATATGCCATATATCAGGGAGACAGAAAGACATCGGCATGCCTCTCTGTGTCTGCGCTTTAATTGGAATTACTGCTTAAAGCAGAATGTTGAGCTTTTTTCTAATTCTTATGCTTCTGTGATATATGTTATACATACCTTGTATAGATAGAGACAAAGACAGAGAAAGACATATTGATGTATAAGTTCTATGTTTTATGACTATGGAAAGTACTCTTCAAGTTGAGTTCAACTCCTGGTGACCATATGGGAAAGTCTATGTTGCCTTGTCAGTAAGTATGGTGGTATTACCTGCTTCTAGGATATTGTCAGGCTTGGTCCATCTTGGTCCCTTAGGAAAGAAACACTCTCGACTAGATTCATAGCGAAAAGGTTACTTTTACTTACAGCCAAGTGGTTACCATAGCAAAACCAGATCTAAGAGTTTGCGTGAGAAGATTCCCTTCTCTGTTCCACACACCGTTCCCCACACCCTCTAATCTCCCCATTGTCCAGTCACAATTGAAGAAGATGTTTTGGTAACTGTCCCGGCAACAGTTGGATAGATATATAGGCATTAGATTACATTCCCAAGTCTGCAGCATTTGAATGTCTCAGGGCTGCATAAAGGTTGTGTTCGGTTTCACCCATCTTCCCACACTCTCTCTCCCCATGACTTATGGCAGACTGGCATCTAGTGAAGCATAGTGAGCAAAGGATGTCAGGTCTGACAGATACTTTTTCAATTGCTTGATGCAATTTTCTGGTAGTCTTCCATCAAAATACAAATTCAGTCCAACCATACCTGACCTCACAATCAACCAAGGCTGGCCAGCTATGATATATTCATCCATAAACATATTACACACCTATACAAACTATGTATGCATGTGGAGGGGGAGAGAGCTTTTTAACATCTAAAGTAGGCTGCCTGTGAGCTTGTGACACTGCCTCCCCTGACAAAATGAGAAAGCTTAAAGCCCGAGAGGGAATAAAATGAAACTCTGCAGAAAATCAGGAGGAATATTCAGAAGACATCACACTCCAGGCAAACACACATGGTTCCCAGCTCAGGGATTCTCATTCTCAGGTCATAGAAAATAGACTTTTCAAGTTTATAATAAGTAGAGACCTTGATTAATCAAAATTGTATTTAGAAATTCATACAAAGGCATGCCTAGGTTTAGAAAACAAAGAGATATTTATTCTGCCAGAGATGTGAATCATGGAGCGTTCAAGGCAGGCTATAGTCCTGAATGGAACCAGAATTATTTGCTAAGTTGTGTAAAAAAACAAGCAAAGCTTCTGACAAATGTGTTTGCATTTGATGAAGTGGATGCTGTCATGGAAAACCTAGGCCAGAATAAATGTGTTTATCTCAAAAATGCTACAAGACACTGTTGATTTTGGAACAGCTAACCTTCTGGAAATGTTCCAAATTATGTTTTTCCTTAAAGTGTCAAGATTTGCTGTCTATCATTTTTGACAATTACAGTGCTCAATACAACTGGTGTCATCAGGTTTCTTCCTTCATACAAATCACAATCCTCCAGTGTATTCACCCCACTCTTACAGCCTCAATTTTGCTGCCTTTAGCATCAAGAGCTAAAGTGGGGGAAGTTGCAGGACAAAATCAGGGCTTTGGGGCATCCTGCTGTACTGTTGTCTGCAATTATGAAGTCAATTCCATTTGCATTCTGTGGAATACCAACAGAGCTCTTCAGACTTTGCCACTTGATGCAAAGTGTTTGGAAACTGGACTCAGGGAATAAACTTTATTTGATTCTGAAATAAAATAGGCAGAACATATTAAAAAAAGCCAGAAGTGTATCCTAAACGGAACAGCAGTGTAGGCTTGAGCATAAAATACAGTACATGCAGATATTATACATATGTTAGACCTTTTCTTTCTACAAACAAAATAATCTTGATCAAATATTAATCTCACTTGGCTGTACCCAGTTACTAAGGTGATGCCTCACTCCGCAAATGATCAGCGCTACAATCTTGTTAAGGTGCTGTGGAAAAATCAATATATATTTTGCACAACCTTGATCTGCTGCTCTGTTCCCTTGCTGCCACTATGCCAGCTCGGTCAGAGATGGAGGCCAACTCCAATTTTTTTCTATGTAAATAAGAAATACATTCAGGCTCAAACTGCCGGACATATCCTAATTTAATGGCAAAGTTCTTACTGGCTTCAACAAATATCAGGACAATATTGGCAAATAGTTACAGGAAGAAAGACTCCTATGCATATACTTTAACACATTTTATACTGAAGCTCAGGATTTTCCCCTCATTGGGACCAAAGCCCTCTGTATTTCTAAGGCCTACCTTCCTGTACGAAAGGAAACCCTTTGCTCGGGTACAATGAACTTAATCCAGAATTGGTCTCTACAATCAAATTATTCCTTTCCCATCCTATTCATTTCCACAAGAAAAATCTATTCCAAATTTAATTAGACATTGCTCCTAGATTAATTCTGAAGACTATGTTTATGTTGCGTGGGTTCTTATAGCTTTTTCAACTGACTGTGGATTTTTCACAGACCTCAGTGTTTTATACTTAAGCTCAGGTTTCTTATCCCACCTACCTCATAAGAAAAATCTCAATACTGATTTTTATCCTTAAAAATGTATATGTTTGGACAACTATCCAAAGGCAGAAAAAGATGTAAGTGACTTAACAAGAGTTATATTCTTTCACTTTAGGGAAATGGAAAGAAGTCTCTTGTAGTTCCCAGGGAGATCTTTATGTGTACCAGATTCCCAAAAGAAATAAATAAAATACTGAAATTATGTGCCATTGAGCCATTGAGTCATTTTTTTTCATTTCTAATACCATATAATAGATAGATTTTCTCCATGATGATGAACTGTCCCAAACAAGATCTTTCAGGTCTTGCAATGATGCACCCATTGTCTCCAACTTGAGTCCATCCAACTTACTGGTCTTCCCCTGCAATATTTCCCAGCATTAAGAAAAAATTATCTTGAGATCTAGGTCTTTGCATAATGCAGGGGTGTCAAACTCCATTTCATTGAGGGCCGCATTATGGTTGACCTCAGGGGAGTGGGGTAGGCATGACCAGGGGTGGGCATGACTAGCTCAACATCACTCATGTCGAGGGCACCTGTGGTGGTCCAACTGCTCTGTCAGAAAGTTCTCAAGCTCTGTTTTTGGCTGCAATGGCCTCCTGAAACCCTCTGCCAGCAAAAACAGAGTTTGGCAGGGCCACCTGCAGTCCTCCCGAGCTCCGTTTTCACTGACAGAGGCACCATGGGCCAGTCCTTCGCTGTTTCCAGGGTGGCCCTGTGGGCCAGATCTAAGCACCCCATGGGCTGGATCCAGGCCCTGGGCCTTGAGTTTGACACCCTAACATAATGCATCTGAAGAAGGATAATTTGAGTCTGAACATTTCTGTCTAAAGAAAGAACTCTGAGTTGATTTATTTGCTGATCCATTTATTTGTTTTCTTGGCTGACCGTAAAATTCTCAGGAGTCTTCTCTAATACCAAAGTTCAACAATGCCAATACAAGTAGTCCTTGACTTACAACTGTTCAGTGTACAGTGTAACTGTTACAACAAAGTTACAATGGCACTGACAAAAGTGAATTTGCAACCATTTTTCACAGTTATACTTTTCCAGCATCTCCATGATCATGTAATTAAAATTCAAATGTTTCGCAACTGGTTCAGCTTTATGACAGTTGTTGTAGTGTTGCAGGGCTCCAATGTGGTCATAAGTCGAGAAGTATCAGTACTATTCCTGTTCTGCTTCTTCAAAGTCTAACTTCTGCTTCCATAAAATGTCACACAACAGCTTGCACTGTTCCAATCTTTGTAGGCAGAGACACAAAACGACATTTGAATATCTTTCCCGAGACCTTCATAGCTTTGCTATGTGCAAGTTTGCAGCATATTTCTTGACTAGATTAGTCCTCTATCATTGATCCTAAAAGGCAAAGCTATCTACCACTTTGATATCTTTATTGACAGTTCTAAAGGCGATTGCTACATATGTTGTCATTAGTTTGGTCTTTTTTATATTTAATTATAAATATATTAATTATTAATTTATATAATTATAATTAATGTTAATCCCATGTAGTCATTTTGTTCCATCCTTTTATTACTAAAACTTACATATCCTTTGCATTTTCAACTCTCAAGGACGAGTAGCGAAATATATTTCTTCCTTCAGTTTGAAAGCCATGTTTATCTTCCAATACAGCTTCCCTTAATATACATTCTGCATATAGGTTGAATAAATAAGGAGAAAATACACAGCTTTGTCATATTCTTTTGTCAACCTGCAGCCACTCTGTTTCCGCATGTTCTGTCCATACTGTGGCTTCTTGACCTCTATATAAATCTGTCATGAGGACAATGGGATGTTCCAAAATTCCCATTTTTCTCAGCACTTTCCACAGCTTGACATGATCACCCAATCAAAGGCCTATTTATAATCAATGAAATACATGCTGACTACTTTTTGTTATATTCTTTGGCTTTCTCAATTATCCAGCCTGCATCAGTAATACTGTCTTGTGTTCTTTGGCCTTTTCTAAATATCAAAAGCCAGCCTGAACATCTGGCATCTCTTTTCCCAAGTAGGGCTCTAATCTGCATTGGATGATCGTCAGTATTATTTTGCTAGCATGTAAAATTAAGGATATTATACCCCAGTTTGCACATTCTATGTACAGAAATACACACAAAAAATAAAATTCTAAAATCTTCCTGGGTTCAAAAACAAAAAATTGATGCTGACTATAACATTAGCTTTGAGTCAATTTACTTTATGGGGAAATCTGCAAAGAAACATGCTTACATAGTGACATTGCCTCCCATTTGCAACTTGTAATGCAGTAATTTAGGAGGGAATTAAATTACAGGGCAATATAAGTCAGGCTGCCAAGTCTAGTAGAGAGATCATTACACAACACTGGGACCACATTCATATCCACATAACCAATAAACAATGTACAGCCAAGAATACTTTTTGTCCTACAGAATTAATTCTGTCAAATTCAAGGACTTGGACTGGCCACTTCTGGCCTGTTTTCAGTTTGGTGGATTATTCTACTGATTTTTCCCCCTTCTTACAGTGGTTCAGTCACTCCCATGGTTTTTTGTTTAGTTGCATCTCTCTTGCTACTAGAATTCTAACAGTAGCCTATTTCATTGCTTCCAGTTGCAGCAAATCCTAAGTACATTTCAAAGCTTTTCTATATATGCACGTTTTTTAAAAAAGATTCTTCTGATTTCTTCTTTCTCAATTCTATCTGACCACCTTAGTCTATTGTCTCCTTGTCCATTGTTTTGCCTATGTAACTTTTAATTAACCTCCTAGATGTCCTGGTTGAGCACTCTCATAATAATAAGCACCCTTACACATAGAGATAAACAACATTTACACACCATTCAAAAACAATAAAAGAACTAAGGGGGAAACAAAAAGACCACAACACATCCTTTCCAGTGACCAACACCCAGAGATAAGTAGAGATTAACACAAGGCAAAAATTCAAGCCAAAAACAATAGCCTAAGCAAGGAAGTACCAAGGGATAAACCACATCCCAGCCAATGCTGGCAGGGCAAGCTACTAGGTACATATATACAAACAGGGAGCAAACTCCACATTCACTAGCACTGATGATGTTAAATAACTCAATAATGAAATATCTGCAAACAAACAACCAAACTCAGAGAGTACCACAATTCAAACATGAACTACATATACAATATTTTCTTCTTCACCCATAATCTCCTGTCAGGGTGACTAATGACTTGTGCACTATTACATCTGGCTACAAAACTCCAACCCTTAGATGACAACGAGATATAGAAAACTCTTTGTTACTAACTTGTGGTCGTCCACAGCTCTATATTTATTTGCTTAACCTGATGAAATCTTGTTTTGGTTGCAAAAAACAGCAAATTTTAATCTAGCTCTATTCCTCTGTGTATAATCTGGCATATAAATCTAGAGGTAGCACAATTATAAATTATCATCCACTAATTATTTCCATATTAATTTTAAGGTGTAAATGCAAAAAAGGTAGGAAGTTAGTGTTTTTAAGCCGTAGTACATCTTCCATACAAACAGCTGAAGTGTGATCATGCATTGTGCCTTCTAGTTTTCTAATGGCTACCTGGTTTATTTATTTACAACATGTACAATATAACGGGTATAGGTATGAATATGAACATGAACAAAGGATGTAAATACAAATAAATGGGGACAGTAAGACAGGGACAGTAGGCACACTGGTGCGCTTATGCACGCTCCATTTATGGATCTCTTAGGAAAACATATTCTTTGCAGGACCAGGCCTTTGAGTCAATGCTTCTGGACATCTGCCACAACAGTTTGGTTTCCTGCTGTTAGAAGAAATATCCATGTGGTTCAGTTCCAAGTGGGAAAAAAGACACTGGAAATATGGAGGCTGCTTGGAAGAATGGTTTATTGGTGGTTCAAGCTTGAAGTCCCAGATGAAAAGGGCTGAGATGCTGAGAGTCCCTGGGTTTTATACCCTCTGTAGTTTGAATTTGGGCTTGTGTTCTGATTGG
>JAEANM010002226.1:0-25099 GCA_017656035.1 Myanophis thanlyinensis
TGTGAACCGCCCCGAGTCCTTAGGGAGATGGGGTGGTATATAAATTTGAATAATAAATAAATAAAATAAATAAATCTCTTCCTAAGAGCCAATTGAAGCCTCTTAACAGGACAATTTGCAAGGGATTGGAGGGTTGATCACCTGCACTTGATTTTGCCCTCTTAGACTTTTGCCAGGTTAAGGAGCTGGTGGTTCAAAAAGGCTCTGTGCTCTTGCCAGAAGGACCCCTGAATATAGAATCCATTCCCCTTTCCTGGGGAAGCCATTGAGCTTCACCTTTATGTTATTCCGCATCCTAAAGTTGTGAGACTATGACAGCACTGTGTTAATAAATGAATTCTTCACAGGCATCCATGGGAAGGTTGGCTCCAAGAGACGAGATCCTTTCTATCAATGCTATCCCCATCTATGGATTCTCTTACGAAGAAGTTTGTCAATATGTAGGAAATCTTCCCACATCCATTACTCTGGACATCCAGAAAGCCGTTTTGCGTAAGATTTTTGGTCTTCCTTTCCTGTTGTACGGTCAATGGGCAGATGTATCCCTGAACTATATTCAAGACTTTTTTTTTAAAGAAAAATCACAGTTCTGGACAAGAACCAAAGCATTCCATATTTCACTGTCATTCATGCTGTTGTGGCCAAGATCTGGCTTACTTAAAAAAACCAAATGACTTGAGGATGCATCTTAAGTTTATTAGATAGATACGGTGTAAATTATCAACTAGCAAGGTGGAGTTTGGGACAGCTGAGGTGCTGGTAGCCTCCATAATCAAAAGGTATTTTGGAATGGAAGTAGCACTTCCTTTTGCAGACAGTAAAACCTAGATGCAACCAAAATGCATTCTCACTGTTAGCTTAATTAGAATCTCTTGAATTCTAGGAGAGATTTGTTATCTTTGAAATATGGGCGTCCTGCTTATTTCCTTAGAAATAATTGAAAACCAATATATACAAAGAAAATATTTACTGAAAAATTGAAATCTACCAAATGTTGAAATCCACTAAAAAAAATAAAAAATAAAAGCACTTTTTTTTTGCCTCCCAACTGAGAAAACTTGGGCTAAAGAGTCTCAGATGAAAAAGTAATAGGGAATAGTTTCTGAGATGGTTTGTGTATGGATTTTAAGATACTTCAGGAGAGGAAGGATTTATAATGAAACCTCTCTTACCTGCCTTGCTGGTTGAATATTCAGGTGGCCTTTGACTTACGACCACATTTGGATCAGAATTGACGTTGCTATGTAAGACAGTTGTTAAGTGAATCCCACAATCCAATTTCCCCCATTGGCTTTACTTGTCAGAAGCTAGCTGGGAAGATCACAAATGGCAATCACAGGACCCCAGGATGGTGCAACTGAGTAAATGCCAGTTACCAAGCACCCATGTTTTTATCATATGATGGTGGGGACCCTGCAACATCGTAAGTGTGATGTAAGTCACTTTTTTTAGTGCCATTGTAACTGATGAACAATTAAACAAATGGTTATAAGTCAAGGACTACCCATATTTAGACCAGAACATGAAAGTTTTAAAGGCCCTAACCAGCATGCTGTTCCATTGTATCTGGAAAAATGGTGATAAGTAGGTAATTAATAAAACTTAACTTTCCAACATCTTAATTATTGCTGGATCCAATTTAAAAGCTTATTTTAATAATTGTGTAATTAAGGGGGTGGACTTATTTCATTGATGCTTTATGGAGCCTTTAACAGATTTACAAATCTCTTTGTGTCTTCAGAGGCAGACGAGGCAGTTCAGAAACAACCAAACAATGTTGTTATGGTCAAAGAAGAAAACAGCTTTGCATATCAAAAAGAATCTTTCGAATCTCCTCTGGATTGTGTGGCAGAAAAGACAGGATTGGTGTCTGATGTGAATACTAAGATAATCCCAGCAGATCCCTCAGAAGTCCACTCTATTCAAGACACTTCTTTGGTGCTATTAGAAGAGATTGAGGACTTCTCTGGCCAAAGGAATTCCCCAAAAGAAAAAGATGGTCACTCTTTATTAATTAAGGACCGACACACCAAGGAAAATAGTTTTGTGATGGCAGAAGAAGCTCAGTCGAATTCTGTATCAAGTACAATTAAAAAGGATGTTATAGAAAGAGCTGCGAATTCTGTTACTAATACACAAGAGACCTTGGGTTTTTCTGTCCTGGATTCCATTAATGCAAGGAAAATTTTAACTGTAAACCAAAGCTGTCTCAGTACCTATTCAAGGAATTTTAGCAGCCTTAGTGATGACCATTTGCCTGACATTGAAACTAAATGCAACTCTATTTCAAAATCTATGTACGCTGCTGCAGAAGACTCCAGTTCAGATACAGAATCCTTAGCCGAGAATCCTGGAGACAGTCCATCACTCTTACTATCTGTTTGTGATAATCCCTTGGCAACCCATAAACCAGTTGAATCAGATGAGGAGCAAATAGAAATTTGCAGTCTGAATTATGACCAACGCTGTATTCAAAAACAGTTGGACATATCTCCCATAAAGTCATCTGATTGTCCACCAATTTACCATTCTTTGAACAACTGTTTGCAGGCAGACAGCAAAACAGAAATAGATTCACTGGAAACATCAAATGAGAAATTTACATTAGAAAAATCACACTTGTCGACAAACTGCAGTGCAGAACATATGGTTCCATCAACAGCTTTTCAAACTTCTCCAGATGTTTCTTCACAAGCGGTAGACAGTTTGGCTCAACACAGGCCAGTCTGCTCTTCTACTGAGAATGGTTGTTCAAGGAGCGAAGGAGGAAATGGCCTGCAGAAACAAGACAATCTAATGGAAACATGTAAACCTTCTGCGCCAGATATACATTGCTGCCCGACGGAAAATCTGAATAGCTGGGATGGCAACATGCTAGGCCAAGATGAACTGGGGAAAACCCAACCGTTGCAAGTAGGCAACGATTTAGCGATGGATTACGGAAGCAATGTAATTGGTAGTCCTTCTGCTGTGATGGGGAAAGGAACCAGTGATTCATCCCAGTTAAGAAGAACAGACAGCTACACTATGAAGAGTGCAATACAAAAAATAGTAAACAGCCCTAAATCTCCCCTTTTGCCCAAACCAAAACATTTGGGCAAGGTCTCTACTGCTCACAGTTCACTAGGAAAAAATGACAAAGCAAACACGGTTATCTCGAAACCCTCAAATGCCAAAACTTTGAATTCTGGTCAATGCAAGAGCTTTAGTATTACCTACAGTCCCTCTTCTTCCCCTAAATTACATCATGAAACTAAAGGCGCTCCACCAAAGAGTACAGTGGACACTCTTTCAAATAATCAACAAAACAAAGCAGGGCCTAAAGGAAAGGCTCTTAATATTAAAAATAAGTCTAGGACTCATTCAGATGCTCCTGGCACTGATCCCAAAAAGATAACCCTCCCTGCCCAAGGTTCACCCAGGCTCCTTTCAAAGAAAGGCTCCTCACTCCATAACTTAGCCACACATCTGGAACCGCCCAGCAGGAGCCTCTCTATGGGTTCTAAGATATTTCAGCAGCAGGAGGAAGCCCAGTCCTCTTTGCTGGAGCCCCAGACATCCACTCTGCCCGTGTTGAATGGTGAGAGCGGCGTTATGAAAAATAAAGATAAATCCATCATCAAACCAAAATTTGGCAGGACTGGGATATCAGGATCTCCTAAAGTGGAAAAAGAAGCGCAGGTCACCAAGTGGGAAGGTACAAACAGCGAAAAAAGGGGGAGGGCTAAGACAGAACCAAGAGACGGCCCTTCTCAGTCAAACACGCCTTCTGAAGCCACACCCAAGGCTTGTTGTCCGAACGACAGACCCGAAAACCAGGGGATGAGTTTGAATCACGATGGATTGGAAATGAAGCCATTAAAATCTGACAATGTGGGGCTTTTTCAAAGAGAGTCTTCATGCCTTATTTATCCCCCTGCTCGGCAAGAGCAGCCCAGCCAGGAGATTCAGCGCACTTTCATTGAAGTGAGGTTATCGTCCTCCTCCTTCATTCCTGACTTGCCCCTAGAGAAGAAAGAAGATGACAATAAGACCAACCAACTCAGAAGCAAGGCATTGGATTGTCGGCAGAGCGCTTTCCCCAAGGAAGATGCCCTCCGTGCGTTAAAACCAGTGACAAGGACCTATTCGGTGCCAGCACAATTATCCAATCATTTGATGGAAAACAACAACGATAGGGATCAACCAGCACATCACGTCCAGGATATTTTATGTAATGTTTCGAATGCAAACCCTTCTGATGCAGAGTTGGGCTTATTGAAAGTTGTCCACCTCAGCTTGAGTGATCAGGATGGGAAAGCCACCTCTGCCGGCATCCTGAAGTCCAACGGTGACGATGGCAGTCCCGTGGCACAAAAACTGAAGAAGAGCAGAAGGAACTATTACTACTACGAACTCAATTGGCCACACGATCCCATTTCTTCTTTTTCTGTAAAGCAGAGGATCAAATCGTTTGAGAATCTGGCTAATTTCGACAGGCCCACGGTCAAAGCCATAGACCTCCATTCCACCACCCTGAACTCTAAACTGCCCATTGGCCGAAGGTTGTCCGCTGGCATTTCTGCAGTTTCAGCTACCAGTGTGAATGATGCAGTCCAGGCTCTGCGACGGAGCTTGAGTTCGTACTGTGGAGGTGAAGCCCCAACATCTCCAAGGGTCACCAGATCTTCAACCAGCTCGACATTAACCAATGTGCAACAGAATTACCCCAAGAGCAGCAAAGACGATGGTGGCTTGGAGAAGAGTGAAAGACATGCTTTTGAAGAACCGGTTAGTTTACCACCGTCTACCACCACCGTCCGAAGAAACAGAGCCTCAGGTGGGCATTTTAGACACATGCCCTTGTCTCGTTCCAAACTCCGGGAGCTGAGAGCTCTGAGCATGCCAGATCTCGATAAGCTCTGCAGTGAGGACTTCTCTATGGAGTCTCAATCTTCACCCATCAAAACTGAGTCGCATCTTCCCCCCGTTGGGAGAGCCTTCGATGCTCCCATTGAAAATGTTTCCAAGATGAACGAATGCTCAGGATTATCCAGTCCTGGGATGACAAGCGGTCAGCCTTCGAAAGAAACCAGTCCTTGGAACAGTGGCTCTGGAACTCCTGGATCAACATCTGATGAGGACGGGCTACAGTTCGATGGCGGTCTGAATAAAGTGAACTCAGGGAAAAGCTGGTCTATCAGGTTAGTTTTAATGTTTTCTTAATATTAATTCTATTAATAATATTAAGGAGAAGGCAACGGTTTAAAACTTGAAAGCAAATATTTCATGGGTGGAGGAAAGAATCAAAAAGATTTGCCTTGGTTTGTGTGCTTTGCATTAAAATACACAAATTCGGAACCCAGCCTATTTGAGTTTTGCACCAAGAAAAACGGGATATTGCAATAGTCGGCGAGTTGTATGTTTTCCTTTCAAGTGTGTAGTTTCATTCTTAATGTCAAAACTCTGTGGAAGCCAAGGACTCGATGAAAGCATTGAATGCTCACTCCAGCTCCCCAAAATCTGAGTCAACAAATTGTCAGCTCCTGATATTTTACTAGGAGTGTTTGGGCATTTCAAAGCTCTAAGAATTACAGACTTAGCTACTTAAAGAAACTATAAGTAAAGGTTATGGAAGCCGCATTCTCCATCCAGTACCCAATTATACTTCTTTCTTTTTTTTTCACTCTTGCAGAATGAGTTGCCATACTTTCTCCTGATCGACATCCAGTACAGGGAGTCCTTGACTTACAACCATTCATTTAGCAACCAGTCAAAGTTACACATGGCCCTGGAAAAAGTGACTTACGGCTGGTCCTTGCACTCATGACCGTTGCAGCATCACCATGCTTGCATGACCTGCATTAGGATGCTTGGCAACAGGCATGTATTGAGGGTGGGTGCAGGGTCCCAGGGTCACATGATCCCCTCTTTGTGACTTTCCCATCTGGCTTCTGACAAGCAAAGTCAGTGGGGGAAGAGGCCAGATTCGTTTAACAACTGCCTTGCTGAGCAATGGAAATTCTGATCCCGATGATCATGTCAAGGGCTGCCTGTACTTTTTCCTTCTCCAAAAGCGCCTTTACCATTTCTTCACTTTTTTTGTTTTCCTATCAATGTTCTCCTTTTCTTGCCTTGATTTGTGAGTCTCATTTCCTGCAAATTAAATTGCAACAGATTCCACCATGGGCCTTACTCCTGTTTGTGACTTTTGTATTTTAATAGTCTGTTAATTCAAACTTTTCATGGTTTGAAACCATATTTTCACCATCATTCTTTTCGATGTATGGAATAAAAATAGAAGGCCAAGAAAATTGGGATTGTGGCATCAGTTTTCTACCTAGTTCCTCCAAAGATTGTCTTTTGTTCTTAATCGCATTCTTAGAATTAGCAGACGCAAAAAAAGGGAGAATCATTTATTTCCAAAACCTGTTTGATCAGGAATATTTCAGGAGAGACCTTGTTTTTGTAAGAAAATTATATATAAAGGGAAACAGTCTTTTTTAATTTTTAATTGCTTTTTAATTAATAAGAAAAACAGTAAACTTCTAAAATAATAGTGATGGTGCAAAATGCATTGCCAAAGAGAAGAAACGGAACACATTAAAAGATAATTGTTTAATGTACTAGAAATATATACATACTTGAATAACATTTGCATTAGAAATGTATATCGGTAATTGTTGCCTTACAACAGTTCATTTAGTGACCATTCAAAATTACAATGGCTCTGAAAAAAGTAATTTATGACTGTTTTTCACATTTACGACCATTGCAGCATTATGACCATTACATTATGACCATTGCAGCATCCCCATAGTCATATGATCAAAATTCGGATACTTGGCAGCTGATTCATACTTATGAATCATAACTATGTCATAGTTATGAATCATAACATACGGTAGTTATGAATTGAAATTGAAATTGAAATAATAATAAATAAATAATGATGGCTGCAATGTCCCGGGATCATGTGATCAGCTTTTGCAATCTTCTGGAAAGCAACATCAATGGGGAATCCAGATTAACCTTACAAGCATGTTACTAACTTAATAAATGCAATGATTCACTTAACAACTGTAGCCAGAAAAGTTGTAAAATGAGGCAAACTCATATAACAAATATTTCACTTAGCAACATAAATTTGGGGCTCAATTGTGGTTGTAACTCAAGGACTACCTATATATAGAATCGTAACTGTTTATTGTTACAATGATATATATTTTCTTTTATCGTTGTTGTATTTCTTTTACTTTTTGTGTTAAAGCACTTTTTATGTTTTTCCTTTCTCTTTGGCAATGTATATATCACCTTGAAGGGAATCAAAGTCTTAATATTTGCAAATAGCATTTAGGTGGCTTTTTCTCAATGAAATTAGATTTTGTTGGATATTACAATTATACTTCCTGGCCTTTTTATATTTAGAAATAACCATTCAATATATTATAGCAATAGAACTTAGATTTATATACCGCTTTATAGTGCTTTACAGCCCTCTCTAAGCGGTTTACAGAGTCAGCATATTGCCCCCAACAATCTGGGTCCTCATTTTACCGACTTTGAAAGCATGAGCTGGTGAGACTCGAACTGCCAAACTGCAGTCAGCTGGCAGTCAGCAAAAGTAGCCTGTAGGACTTTATTCTAAGTACTACGCCACCATGGCTCTATTGTCTGTTAATATTAAACCAGGCATCTTCTTTCTTCAGTCTCATCTGATGTCATTTGTAATTTTAGCTTGGATGAACTATTGGTTTCCTCTCTGGATCAGCAGAAATTGCAGTCGGTTTTGTCTTCGGTGACAATGAAAAGTGACGTTTTTTCTTTACTTCAGGAAATCAAAGCACAAGCAGAGGTAAGCCTAGACACACAGCTACACGCATAGGTATATATGTGTGGGTGTGTGAGTGTGTATCATCATCGTCTTTTAATGGATAGAGTCTGGGCAACTGAATGGAACTGAGTGGCCGGATGCCCTTCCTGTCACCAATGTGGAGTTATATTCAGCAAATATAATCTCAATGTGCCCAGAGAGAGAAATATCTGCCTCTACCTAGGATCGAACTCACAGCCTCCTAATTGTGAGGTGAGAGCTCCACCTCTAGGTCACTGCAGTGTGGGTGTGTACACATTCCCTCCAATCCCTTGCAAAGCAGTTGGAAAGTAGTTTGAGACCACCTTCATTTTGCTTTAGCCTCGCAACAGAGAGAAGATGTGAAGAACACAATGAGTCAATTGTATGTTCCTCAACTTTCCCTTCATCTCACCAAGAGGAGAGGGTTAAAAACTATAATTCAGTCAGTGGCCTGCCCCAAGCTATCATCCATTGTATAGTAACAGAAGTACAGTACTTTCTTCCATTGACACAAAACTAAAACAAAATTTTCTTCCTCGCATCTGTGTTCTCAGTAGATATATTTCTCTGTGATTTATAACTGGGGGAAAAAATGCAGAAGGGTTGCTATGTTTGGGAAGCTATGTTTGTAAAAAAAATATACCAACAAAAGCACTGATATCTCCCAGAGGCTTTGTGGTCCTTATTCTACAATCCCATTATTGCATTTAAATCCCCTTGTGAGCTGTGAAGGTGAAACGAAAACAGTTTTGAAACTAGTTGCAATGATCTTGTTTAAATGTTGCTATGAGGAGTGGATTGGGAGAAGATGAACTTGAAACCATTTATACAGAAAGAGTAGAGGTGAAATCCAGCAGGTTCGCTAGAACCGGTAGTAAAATTTCTAAGCAGTTCGGATAACGGTTGTTAGAAGAAATCTCCTTTTATTTTTTTCCACTTTACAGGGTTAATCCTGTAAAGAAGGCAGGAAAAAAAATCCTGGTGTTGTTTCTTTATTGCCCTGCTTACAGAAACTGCCCACCCAGTCACATGACCCTCCCAGCCATGCCCACCACTGAGAAAGAGGCAAGGTTTAGGAAGAAGCCCCAGAATTACTGTGGGGTAAGTGAGGTGGGATGGCCCTGCGAAGGTTTTGAAGCCAGAATTTGGAAGTGAGTGAAGAAGGAATTGCCACCAAGGAGAAGATGAAGCTGCTCAGGAGGGCTTCAGAGCTGCAGTTATCCTAGGGCTTGGGGATTTCACTGGGGATTATCTTTCTGTATGAGTAATTCTTTGAGTAGAAGACTTCTCACAATCCCTTGGTTTTATTCCAGTACCTGGTTAAAGCAAATTTGATTGACTCAGGTTGGCTTGGCATATCTTGCCAAAATACCAAGACTGGATGATGTCAATCAAGATTAATCCAGAGTCATTTTAAGTATTTTCACATGGGTCTCGAAAGAAATTGTTTATTCATTCCAGTTTGTAAAAATCCAAGAACTCAAATATGAAACGCGATGCTTTTTGGAAAATGGGCCATGTCTGCATATTTCCACACATCTGCTATTAAGTCCAAAGTGGCACGGGAACTGGAAAATATTATGCAATTCACAACTTGTCCTTTTTAGTACAGTGCAAGACAATTCTCAGAAGTTTTCTGATTTTTCATCATCTTGTCTTTCATCTCGGGAATCTTAGACCAGGTTTGTCATCTTGGTTTCATGCTTGGTTTATTCTCTGCTTTTAAAGAAGTTAAAATGGGAACATTTTGTTTGGAATCTATCGAAATATGTACATACAGATAACAGAAAGACTGCAAGATTTTTGTGTTTGTTTTTAAGGAATATGTCCAAATGTAGAACTGACCAATTGTCCATTCAAGGTTCGCTGGCACTGTTTTTTTTCCTCCCTTGAAATTTTCTGTGATACCATTGAAATTTACCAACAAGCCACAAATTTCCAACAAATTTTATTTGTGCAATTTATTTATTTGTCTACCATATCAATCCTCATGGATTCCGAGGGGTGTGTTAAAATATCAATATTTTGAACAAGGAACAAAATAAAGTAATTGCACGAGCCATCAGAGTATCTTCGCACACTTTTAATTTTTTTTTTAATGAAACATCAAAATAAAGGCTAATTACAAGAAAAATGCCAACTTTGCTTACTATAGTTTTGAACAACCAGGGGGAAAAAACTTACAAAGAAAAATGCATGGCTTTTGGGCCACGAAAGTTTGCCTATTTCTTATTTAGCAGATTCTGCAACATTTTCTGGGAATTAGGATTCAAGTTAAATTCTGTCTGGTCTGGCTTAACTGGCTTCTGTAATAGGAATCTTTTTATATCAAGGATCCCCAACCCTTGGCCCGTGTACCAGAACCAGTCTGTGATATGCCAGAAACCGGACCATGCGAACAAGAAAAGCCCCATTCTTCTGTATCACAGGATTGGAAGTGCTAAACATTAGAATTTGAATTGCGTGGCAGTAGAAATGTTTTCCAGAAAGGTGAAACTGCTCTTGGATATTATAGCCCATTCTTTTACACAACAGTAAAACTTTCAGCAAATAGTACGGAAGAGTATTAACAAATATTAACCTAAAATTAAAATTGAAAGACTGGGACAAGGTCTAGATCTTTACCTGAAGTCAGAAACTGGGGGATTTCCCTGGACAGAGGTTTCCATAAATCAGGTGCTTCACCCAAAAAGACCCTAGTCACCACTTATTCACCTTGCCTTTCACAAACCTGGAAAAGAGCCTCTGTTGATCATCTCCTAGCACCAGTGGGTGGTGGAGACAGGAATCCCTATCAAATAATATTTTGATTTCTCTGTCAGGTGCTTTAAATTGTTTAGTGGTAGCTCAGTTCATCACAAAATGGGTTCCTACCATCAAGTCCAATCCAAGACTTTAAGTTTTGTGCACAGGGTGAAGTTGTACAATGTGAGCCACCTCTAGCACTCAGAACTGAATGACTGGGCACGTGTTTTGCTCATGTGCTTTGTGTGTAATCCACACACGTGCCTGTCAGTCCATTTCTGCTTTTCTCCTTGGTGAGGTTAGAGGTTACATGTGCAAATGATACTTTTCATTATATTACTAATTTGATGTACAGTATGTATGTTTATGCCTAGGCACTAAAAATTAATTCCAGGCCTGAATTCTGGAAGAGGCAGCTTAAACTGAAGCTGTGGTTTACTTGGGTTCTTATATTTTTTAGTGACATTAAGTATACTCAACTCTCTTCTTCAGTTCTTCATTTTAATTTCTGAAATTGAAGTTGTTTTAAGATTTAGACACTTTAAAAAAAAAAATGCCAGATTCATTTTCCAGGCATTTTGTGTAAATTGTGGGGTATGTTCTTTCAAGGGTTTTTAATCTTTGGATATTTTGTCTTGTCTCCTTCTTCCCCGCTTCTTCTTTCCCTTTTTTGGGGGGTTCAGAGCAAAGAAGATATTTACTTTGTAGTCTTGAATAAAGAGGAAGGGTCTGGCCTGGGATTTAGCGTCGCTGGAGGAATAGACCTGGAACAAAAATCAATCATTGTAAGTGGTGACTGCATCTTTCTTCTAAGAGGTTGCAAAGCCAGCTGGAAATTAGATCAAGAACTCATTTATCAAGTCATGTGTTAGTTGTAGAATCCTATTGTGAATGTTTGCTTGCTTCATTTTGTGTCCAATCTGCTGATGCTATCAGAGAGTCAAGTGGGACTGCATGCCAGATAAGCTCTGGTGCACACAAGTTTGCCAAGATAAGTGTCTGTGATAGGCTCACACATATTTTAGCAACTAGAAATCCTAATGTTAGCTGCATCCAAGCCTTATTGTAGTTCCAATCATATGCTTTGTAATTCCAGGATTCCCAAGCTGTCCTTGGTCTTTCTACTGGGATGTGAAAAAAAGTTTTTAAAAGGGCCACAAGAAATTACATTAACTAAACATTTGCAGCTTATATGAGCTGCAAACTATTCATCTAAAACAGCAAAGTTTTAGGATCATTAGATTTTTGGGGGGAGGGCAATATCAAATGGAATCGTATGTGATCCAAATTTATTTATTGAATTTGCTTCGTTTCTAGGTGTACACCTAGATGATTTTATTTTTGCTCAGCTACAGCCTTTTAACCTAACTTAGTTTTGGGTGAATCTGAATTTATTTTGTTTTGATTTATAGTTCCATTCAGGAGTTCAGTGCAACTTTCCTAGTATTTCTGTGTATATTTCTGAAAGGTTCCATGCATTTTATATAAATTCTTTGATGGTAAGGATGAATTCCTTGAGACTGTAGATGAAGCTTTTCTCAAGTTAAGTTCGGTGGTTTGCCATTGCCTTTCTGGTGTTTTACAACTTCCCCGTCAGCCCTGGGACTTCCAGGTGTCTCCCATCCAAATACTAAACAAGTCCAACCCTGCTTAGCTTCTCAAAGTCAGCCAAGGTCAGCTAAATGCTGCCACCTGCTGAGATACTAAGACTAGGACTGTGGCTTCAGTGAATCTTCAGGTGAAATTTTTTGAAGCTGCCATGTTACTTGTGCTTATTATTTTGGGATTTCCTCTGGTATTTCCCTTTGCTAGAAGAAGTATATGGAGAAATCTTCAAATAAGCCCAGAGGCAAACTGCATAATTTCTGCCCTTGAACAAGGCAAAGAGCGTCATTTTTGTGGAGACTAAAATATTGTTAACCCAAAGTTCAGCCCCCAACTCCTTTTCCCCTTTCCACTCAAAATCATCTTCCAAAAAGTGTGTATCTGTCTCGAGAATTTGGCTCAAAATATTACAAGAAGCATCTGTTTTAAAGATTAGAAGCATTTGGTTCTGAGCTTGGCTGACATTCCTGCAGAATGCTATATTATCTTTCCATCAACTTCCACAGAGACTTGGCTCCCCTGGTCAAATTCAACTGCATCGTGTAGCTATTTGAGAATTTGGCAGGTGGGTTGGTCTGTGTCACTATGGCTGGTACCCTTTGGAAAAGAACACATTCCTTTACTCTCTGTATTATGCCTTGCTGGGAAGTTTCTCCAAGGACAGAATGCTAGCCTAGATTGGCCCTTAGGTAGCTCCAGTTATTTAGTCCATAGGAATGCAATGGATCAGAGGTTAAAGACACTGATCTCGTCAGCTGAAAAGCTGACAGCGTGGGTTCAAGACCCAGCGCCACACAACAGGATGAGCTCCTATTCCTTGCTCCTGCCCACCCAGCAGTTCAAAAACATGCAAATGCGAGTAGATTAATAGGTACCACTTTGGTGGGAAGATAACAACATTCCGTGCATCTTTGGCATATAACCATACTGGGCATATGACCACAGAAAATGTCTTTGGATAACGCTAACTCCCTTACAAAGAAGCAGAGATGAGAACCATGCTGTAGAGTTGGACACAACTGGACAGGGGATTCTTTTGCCTTTACCTTTTCTTAACCTTCTGAAATTCATTGTGGTTGGCTTCCAAAAACGATGTCTCTAACTAACAGTATCAGGGAAGTTTTCCATAATAAATTGGGTTGCCAATTTATATATTCACTAGATTTATTGGCCTTCATTTTTAATCAGCTGATCATTCAATATGCCTTTGTTTCTTTAACATTTGCTTTGCTCTAGGTTGGGTGTTTTATATTGCATAGTAATTGACAAATAAAATGCTACAGCTGGTATTCTTAATAATAGGAGCCAGAGTCCGTTAAATTGGATATTATCTCACATTTCTTCCAACAGTTCAAAAGGCACCATTATTGAACTTTTGTTCATGCGAAGATTTATAGAAACCAGGAGACTCTGAGTTCTAGTTTCACCTTGGGCACAAAGCCAGCTGAGTGACTTTGGGCCAATCATTGTCTCTCAGCCCTAAGAAGCAGGCAATGGCAAACCATGTCAGAAATCTTGCTAAGAAAACTGCAGGGTCTTGTCCAGGCAATCGCCAAGAGTCAAGACTGACTCGAAGGCACAACACAAATCAATTAGTTAAACTGGGAAAAAGGAGAACCTTTAAAATCTGCTAACAGTTCTTTGATCCTTTGACAATCTTCATCCTAATGTGTCTTCTTGAAGGTCCATCGGGTGTTTTCCAAAGGGGTGGCTTCCCAGGAGGGGAAAATTCACCGTGGTGACCTCATTCTTTCGATCAATGGCACTTGTTTGGCGGGTTCTGTCCATGGGGATGTCCTCAATGCACTCCATCAGGCCAGGCTCCATAAATATGCCATCGTGGTCATCAAGAAGGAGAAAGACAGAGGAAGAATGCCTCCTCGGAGCAATGAAATGCCTACTTCTGATAGGCCAACTTTGGTGGCTGCAGCCGCAGGAAGCGAAGCAGGTATTGTACAATATGGGTTAAGCTGTAGTATTTGAAATGAATTCACCCACCCCTCCACTCTCTCAAGAAATCATAGCTCTGGTGGGGAGAGCTGTCCCCATATTCCACTTATACATTTTTGGATGGAGTAAGTGAAAATATGAAAATACCGTATTTTTCGGCATATAAGATGCATTCCCCTGCCTCAAAAGTGGGTGAAAATGTCTGTGCGTCTTATACAGCGAATGTTGCCGAAGCCCCGCCCATTCGCTGGTCATTTTTTTTGGCCTCCGCATACCCCATTTTGGGCCTTTTTCAGGCCTTTTTTGTGGGACCCATTTTCAGAGCTTTTTTGGCCCATTTTGGGGTATTTTTTGTGAAAAAAAGGCTAGGAAAAACCCCCAAAATGGGCCAAAAAAGCCCCAAAAATGGGCTGAAAAAAGCCTCGAAAATGGGCCCTGAAAAAAGCCTCAAAAACAGGCCAAAAAGCCTCAAAAACTGGCAAAAAAAGCCCTGAAAATGGGCCCCAAAAGCCTAAAAACAGGCTGAAAAAAGCCTCAAAAACGGGCTAAGAAAAGGCCCGAAAATGGGACGTGGATGCCAAAAACTTTTTTGTTGTTGTTTTCTTTTTCTAAATCTAGGTGCGTCTTATACTCAGGTGCATCTTATATGCCGAAAAAATACGGTACATTCAATTGTCATTTGGAATCCTTTAGTCTCCAAATAATCCTTTGAAAAATGGGAAGATGCTCAGGGCAAAGCAGAACTGAACTGCTTGATTTTCACGCAGAAGAATTGGACATTGGCTCTCAGCTTTTGGTTTATAAATCAGATAATAAATACGAACATTTTATTCCCAGAGACAGTTAGATTTATATGCGTTTGTATAATCCAAGCTCAAGTATTCCAACAGTGTAGCTGAAGCCCTGCTGCCACAGCTAAAAAATAGCTCTCAGATGGTCTGCTCTCCATTTCAAAGAATAAAAATAACATAAGGAAGGAATGACTGCGAAATATGATTTATACTTTCCAAAGATTTGGAGAACCAGACATGTCTCTGATGTAGTGTCAGGGTCTGTTTTGTGCTCTCTGTGGTGTGACCTCTTATAGGTGATTAACCTATATTTTGATCATTAGAGTGAGTTTTCTGGATTTTTTTTTCCACTCCAAAGGTCCAAACGGAGATCTGAATGGGGCCATTTGCGTTGAACTTTTGAAGACTTCTGCTGGCTTGGGTTTCAGCCTGGATGGTGGGAAAGCTTCAATATCTGGAGACAGACCTTTGCTCATCAAAAGAATTTTTAAAGGTAACTTGGACAGTTTTCGGGGAAATCCTGTTTTTTTTCCTCTGCTAAAGACAGTCCGAAAATGCACTGCCCTCTTTGCAAGTCTGAATGTCCCCTATTCAGGGCACAAATTTCCTGCACAGCTTTCGCAGAATCGAAAAGGAGACCTATCTTCCCCCGAACAAAATATTTATTAATAAAAACAACACACTCCAGAATCACTTTCAGATATTTGTACGGTTCAAAATTCCAGCTTGCTTAGACCTCGCCCATCAGACCAGCCAATTTCTAATCTGCTTTCTCTATGCCATTCTTGTCACCCTGTTTATCAGAAACTGTTGTGACCTGTCGGCTGCCAGCAGAGCTGGCAGCAGAGTCAAACTGGTTTTTAAATTTTGTTTATGTATTTTTATGTGCTGTAAACTGCCCCGAGTCCCTAGGGAGAGAGGGCGGTATATAAATTTAAATAAATAAACAAGGAGGTTGAGGGAGAACCTGGGCCGGCTTCAGAGCCTTCCAAAGCAGGGGTCTCCAACTTTGGCAACTTTATGACATGTGGACTTCAACTCCCAGAATTCTGGAAGTTGAAGTCCACAAATCATACAGTGGCCAAGGTTTGGAGACCCCTGCTTTGGAAGGCTCTGATAAGGAAACAGCATCAGAGGCAGAGCTGGGGCATTCTGTCCTCCCTCAGGTGGAGAGGCTTCAGGGCCTGAGCTGAGTGAGGGGAGGAACAGATGGGGCCCATCCCAGATGTGCATATGCGTAGAGAGGAGAGGAGAGCAAAGGAAAGCAATAAGTCGGCTCTCGGAAAAGAAGACGTACATGCTAGCCAGCTCCTCCCTGGCTGGGAAATAAATAGTAGGGGTTTGGGAGTGATCGGTTGTCACAGACTATTGTTTGTTTGCATGATACAGCAAGCAATTCGGCTTTCTAGGCCAGCACCAGGTCTGTTGGGGCTAATTATTTCTGGGTTTTTTTCTTTAAATAAAAGACTGTTCCTTACCCTGTTTGAAAAGGAGTTTGTTTTTACTCGTGAGCAAGCACCTTATCTTTACTTGCTAAGGCTGGATCAGAACAAAATGCTCAGTGCATCTTTCAAAGAAAATAACCTATAGAGGCTTTTGTACACAAACTGTAATGTACTGTACAGGTAGTCCTCGACTTACAACCACAATGGAGCCCAAAATTTCTGTTGTTAAACCAGACATTTGTTAAGTGACTTTTGCCTCATTGTACAACCTTTCTTGCCATCACTGTTAACTTATCCCAGCAACTGATAAGTTAATATAACCTGGTTGTTAAGCGAATCCGGCTTCCCCATTGACTTTGTTTTTTGGAAGGTCGTGAAAGGGGATCACGTGACTTTGGGGACACAGCAAAGGTTATAAATATGAACCCGTTGACTTAAGCATCTGAATTTTTGATCCCATGATCATACGGATGCTGCAAAGGTTGCAACTGTGAAAACCAGGGTCATCAGTCACATTTTTTCAGTGCCGTTGTAACTTTGAATGGTCATTAAAGGAACGGTTGTAAGTCGAGGACTCCCCGTGTTTTAACACTAGAAATAGTGTTTATTTTTCAGTCTTTCTACCCATCTGCACTTTGATGTTTTGGCCAACAGGTGGTGCTGCTGAACAAGCTGGAAAACTGGAAGCCGGAGATGAAATTCTTGCGATTGGAGGCAAATCCTTGCTTGGGCTCATGCACTACGATGCCTGGAACGTCATCAAGTCTGTCCCAGAGGGGCCCATTCACCTGCTGATCAGGAAGCATCGGCCGCCAGAGTGACGGAACCCAACCCCTGAGTTCCACTTCCCCGTTTGAGCACAACCTTACCAGATTTGTTTGCCAGGAGCCGGAATGGTGGCATCTGGGATGTTATTTTACTAAGTCAGAATGGTTTAATCCGTCGAGAAGCATCAAGATATATTTGCAAGATTGGTATCGAACGTCAATGTGATCAGGCAGCTAACCCACGTTTGGACATCCTTAGAGGGCCTGTGGGCCCAGTTTGGTTCTTTTAATTGCAGTCGACTCATTCATGGAGAAAAGATAAACAAAGCAGAACTTAGCAGGGGCGCAAGTCATCGTAGTGGCTGCTGGCTGCACTGACTCTCTGGATAGGAGGTGCAGCAGCTCATAAAAACTGAGATCTCTCCGAGAGAATCCCCTAAACCCTGGAGCTGATCTAAGCAAGGAACTGATTTAATCTGTCCTTGTTTTACAGGTGGTGTCTTTCTTTCCACCCTCATGGAAAAGGTGCCATAATTCCTTCCTTCTTACTGAATTCTTGCTTCAATCTTTGCCACAGACACTCAGAAGCAACGTTTAGTGTTTGTGGTCTGCTTTCTCTTCAGTACACCCAGGAAATGGGGGGAACATAGGATACGAAAAGGCTACGATGGAGCAGGTGCAAAGTTCCACCTGCCATGTAGCCCAAATAGCTGATACCAACTATACAAATCCAGAGCAATAGTGGGGGTGGGGAGATCCTTGCATTTTATAAATTAAATCGATGGCTTGTTTTTGTCTTTTGCTTTTAATGCCAAAGACGACACAATAAAATATTTTGCATTGGTTCTATGGAAAGTTCGGTAGTATACAGGGGGCAAAAACAAAACAAAACAAAACAGGATTGCCTTTGGTTTCTTCTTATTACAATGAAGAGTTTGGGTATCTTATTTTCCATTGTACAGGGTGGTTGTTCCCAGCATTTGTTGCTTGCTGAAGATGGATGCTCTCAGATTCAGTTCTGGGCATCTCCAACTCAATGGTCTTGAATATCAGAAGCTGCAGAGCTGGAAAAGGATTTTGCCAAAGATCCAGAAGAGCTGTTGCCAACTAGACCAACAAATGCTTAGCTTAGAAGGACCAGTGGCCTGATTTGGTGAAAGACAGCTTCATACATTGATGTGGAAGCCACTGCTCCCCCACCCCAAAGGACACCTCAGGTTTAACCATGAACCCATTTTCATGGTCCTTCTTAAACTCTTAGCACTCAAAGAGAAGTATTTGCCGTAAATTTTGTAAACTGATAACTATTTATTGGGAAATGTACTATGTATTAGGAAACCTGAGTGTCTTTTAAAACGTCTGAATGATTTGAATGCGTCTGTCTGAAATTTTTACATTTGTAACTCAAACTGAGTGATGAAATTGTCCAATATGGATGACTGCAAGGGTTTTCTAGATATACCAGGTAGTTTTGAACTTCAACTGCTTTTGTGGATCCAGCATGCTTTTAGTTTAAAAACAATGAGAATGTCTGGGGGAAAAATATGTGTTTTCTATTGTGGAGGTAAGAATTTTTTTGAGGACTTGGGGAATGCTAATGAAAATGTCTCAACTGTCAACATTAAATCACCAGATCCCGATGTGATACTATATGCACATTGGAGAATAGTTACAGGGAGAAAATATAATTAGAAACAAATGTTGTGATTCTAGGACAGTTTAGTAGGAATATACTGTAATGTTCAGTGTTTATCATTCAAAATCACAGTTATTGGCCTCTAGAATTTAAATTAGAAGAATTTTAGAAAAGTGGAACTTATGGATCTAGCATCTTCCTAATGTTGAGGGAGATACACATTAATAAAATAAGGCAGGAAACTAATTTCTAAAGAAATGCACTCTTGATTTGCCTAAAATTGCATTAAGTACTTTTGAGATGAAATGGAAGGAACAATTGATTAAGACAGTTTCAGTCACGAAAGTGAAAATGATTTTAGTTGTGCTCTATTCCTGATTACTGTATACATGTATCCGGTTTTGGTTTGGTCTTTTTCGCAATAATATGAAATCATTTGCTGTCACCCAGTTCATTTTTACTTCCTAGGGCTTTTTTTAGATCCTTGACTTTTCATTCTAGTCTACAGTTTGTATTTCCAGATTGTTCCTCATCTAAGAGATCACCAAGTCTGATCTGCATAGCTTTCTGAAGATCTTCCTGCTGTGGCTTTCAAAACAAAGAGAAAACAAATTATAAATCCCGGCTTGAAAATGTGGGTTTTCTGGATTTCAATTCTATCTGGCCATAAACTTCCAATTCTATTCTAAAATGTTGGTTTTAGCAGTTTTGTGTGCCTCTGTGGTAGCAGTTTCCTAAATAGACTGTTAAAGATTCTGTGTGATTGCACGTGTTCCCTCTAGATTGTGGAAAATGTGTATGTAGTTCACCATCTCAAAATGAACAAAAAGTACTTTCATGTACACACTTCATCACAGTATTACACGCACTACTTCTGAATACTTCTCACATAGTCAAAACACATGCCTGACCATTCATTTTAGTGAGGAAATTATTTTAGGCAGAGAGCTAACTGTAAGGCGGTTGGCCTAGTTTTGTTTTGTCTTGTTTATAAATAAACCAGGATAATGGGGGGGGGGAGTTGGGGAGAGGCAGGTATCAGCACAAGCGGTATGATAATCCTTAAATAAATTGGGGAGGGGATTAGTTTTCAAGGAAATGATAAATAACTGGAAATTAATTAAATATATATCTTGTTCCTGTTGCCTTAAATTCCTATGTTAGTACCAAACCTTCAGTTCCAGATTTTGAACACCAAATGAGATTTATGTTTATGACGGACCCGTCTACACTGAGCCATATCACCCTTGTGGTGAGTGGATTTCTTTTGTATATTTGTTTGAAGCCACATATTCACAGGATGGGACTGAAAACAGTCAAAACGGCAGCTGCAATGAATGGGATTCAAGCAAAACCTCATTTTTATGTGCATCAGGATGTACCTAAAAAGGAGGCGGGGCTTTGCACGAGCACAGTCTCTGCCATGACTTTTGGGGATCCCCTACAGATGACCCCAATCCATATGGGCATTTATAAGATGTGCTTTCATGAAAAAAAAATGCATTTAATGGAGATGTATTGCAAATGGATTGCAATCCACTTTACTGTTGGTATAACATACAATATTTAATCTGGTTAGCCCCTAACTCAACACATATATTTTTCCAGTACCTTGGACAGCTCACCATCATGCTTGCTCTATCAAAAAATCACCATTTCAAGGTTAGCACAATTGTATTCCACAGCCCTATTCACTTTCTGCAGGAAGGACTTAACAGACCACAAATCACTATAATGAGGTTAGCAAGACAAGGCCTCATTATACCGTCAGTCCCTTCCCTATTGGTTAAGCAGGTAGCAGAAGGTGGAGCTTTGGCCCTGCAACCAATCAGTGGTTAAGAGGAGTGTTCTGCAAAGGAGAAGTTTGCTTTTTTCAGAATCTCTGTATTCAGTTCTTTTTCTCAGAGGATTGGAGAAGTTTGCAATCTGAGGCTGAAGGGAGCTTAAACATCCATTTTTGCTCCCATATTAATGTTTGTATAAAAAGCCATTTCCATAAAATATTTCAGCCTCCTTCCTCAGCGGTCATAAAGTGAATTGGTCACATGACCAAATGCCATGGTCGTAAAGTGACCACTGTCATTGTTAAGTGAACCCATGGTTTCCTATGGGCTGGTTTTGCCAAAAACCAGAAGTAGATGCTGGTTTTCAGAAAAACCACCATAAAACACAATCATGTTACCTCAGAATGGTCACAAACAGTCAGAAATGGCCATAAATGTGGCCTGGTAGCTGAGTTCTTGAAATGTAGTCATATGACCAGGGGGCTGACCATCAGAACTTTGCATTCAGATCATAAGTATCCCTCCCCCAGGTAAGTCCATCAGAACTTCAAACAGTCACTAAGTGACCAGTTGCAAGTTAAGGACTACCTTTACATACAGAAATGCTACATTTAAATTCTGATTCTGAATCACCATCTATAAATCTCTCTAAGCTTGCTATTTCCATTTTCTTTTTCCTATTAAAAAGTGAGTTATCCCAAGCTAGTGTTCCCTGCAGAAGCATAGGAACTACAAATCCCAAAATTCTTTGGCCTAACACAGCCAAAGGGATTCTGGTACTTTGTAGTGCTGATATAATATTAAATTAGAGCACGCTGGCAGCAAAGTTGAAATTTGAGCACTGGTTGATACGTTGTCTACCATTGCACTGTGGGCATGCTTGTGTTTCCTTCTCGAATTGCTAGGCTAAAGACACCTTTAAATCAAGATGTTTTGTGTGCAAATTCGTCATCAGTCACTTGATGTATACATGAAAAGCAAATTTAATGCATTGTAATTTTATAAATATTAATTTGGAATCATGACAAGGGTATTCAGAATGTATTCAGACTGTGTAAGTCCATCTGTTTGCCAGACACAAAAATTAATTATGTGAAAAAAATGAATATCGTTTAAACATTATGATTAATTTTATTTTTAAGGCAGTTATTTTTACCTTGCTGTAGACATCAATTATCTGTCCCTGTTACTGATGAGCTGTCATCTTGATAATAATAATTTTGGATTAGTGGGTTCTGAAATTAGCATATTGCGGAAGCTGGGTGGAATATATATTCATCATGTCATAGAAAGTGGCACCTTGTAGATATTAATTGAGTAAGCAAGTTGTACAGAAACACAGTGGAAAGTTGGGAAAACTCAAAACCACTAAATATGGATTATAGAGAGCAAACTAGACGCTTAGCAGGTTAATTTCTACCATTGAAACATTTATGGGACTCTTGATGTATGACCTAACAGTCAGCCATAGTCAGACAAGGGTTTGCTACCCCCTCTTACCCAGGGAATGTGGCAGTGTGTCTCAACAGAGTCAAAATGGCCTCCGCAACCAGGTAATCAAAACACATGTAAAAAAGGGGCGGGGCTTTGTGGGGCTATAGCCGCCATCTTGACTTTTTGTACTTGTCCTGCCAACGCCACTGCCTCTTACCCTTTTGTATGAAACAGGCCACAATTCTGCGTGGTTTTTTTTTTTTTTAATCGCGACACATTACTTCCAGTACGATGTTGTATATTAACACTGTCGTTTTTATAAATATGTCCTTTGTGTTCAGATTATTTTTAAATGCCTTGTTGTAAAAAGAGAAGTGCAATAATAGGACGTAGACTGTGTACCTTTCCAAATGTGCTTCACTCCAATTGTCTGAGTGAGCATCTCTTTAAAAAAAAAAAGTTTCACTGCAGTTTTTTTAGTGACTTCTGAAAATAAATAATGTTACTTTATTGAGTTACTGTTTGTGTTGAAATTTAGGAATCTTGAACGCAATTTTTATTTTCCATCGTATTACTTGTTTTGCAGTGTTGACACATGGTGCTAAACTTTAATTTGTTCAGTTATGGTTTGTTTAAATCATAGTGGCCTAGGTTAGGGAAATGCACTAGCTTATTAAGCATGGATTATAGGATGGTTGAAAGGCCCATATTATACCCAAATAGATATATCTAAGAAAGAGGTCCCAAGAGACCTGCTCAATGCTGGAGATGCCAGATGAGCTAAGAAGTCCTCAGCCCCATCCCATCTGTCTCTTAGTTGTGGTTTCAGTATAGTTTTAAAATCTTAATCGGTGTAATTTTAGTGTTTTAATATTTTAATTATTTTTCTATTTGTGTAAACTCCCAGGTGGCATAAATATTTAATAAATCGTTAAATAAATCAAATAAATAAGCAAATGTGTTAACAGGTGAGTCCTCACAAAGGTGTAAAAATGGATTTTTTTTCTCTATTTACAAAAATAGCCTTTTTCCCTCATGGAGGGCATATCCACTGAAACACAATATTTTACCTGGAAATTAACTCCCCCTCCACCCTCCTGATATTTCTACTATCTTAGTGAGCTTTTAGGGGGCCCAAGGTTATTCTTGTAAAGCAGTAAATTATATTTGCTTTGAAAACGTTAGCTTCCTCTTATTAAACCTTTCTTTTAAAAAAAGTCAGTAAATATAGAAAATCTAGGGAATAGCAAACAAGAACTGAGAATCCTCTATACATAATCAATATTCTCAATCTGTTTAAAGAAACTAGGATACTGTGAATTTTAGTCCCACCTTAGGCAAAAAAACAGACTTGGTGACTTTCGGTCAGTCACTCATCCCAAATCACCTCACAGGGTTGTTGTGGGGAAAATAAGAGGAGGAAGGCATATTAGGTATGTTCCCAACTTGAGTTGTACAGTATATATAGTAGATAATGTATTGTTTTGTGTGCCTATACACACACTATACTATGTAATATGTATGTAGACATTTGGCATATATACATAGGATTAAATAGTGTATTTTGGATGTTCAATAATAGTAAATAAATAGACAGGGAAATTGTATCTCGTTGAAGCGAAGAGAAGCCAGGCAAGGCAGTGAGTCGGTCACACCCACCCAATCACATGACCACCAAGCCACACCCATCCAGCCACATGACCACCAAGCCACTCCCACAGAACCGGTAGTAAAAAAAATTGAATTCCACCACTGAGTTGTACATGTAAAAAGAGGATTTAAAAAAAATGGGTAGCCAGTTTGGTGTAAAGGTTAAGGCACCAGGCAAGAAACTGGGAAGATGGTGAGTTCTAGTCGTAACTTTAGGCATGAAACTGAGTGACTTGGGTCAGTCACTCACTCTCAACCCTAGAAAGGAGGCAATGGCAAAACATTTTGGGGGGGGGAAAGACTTGCCAAGAGAACTGCAGGGACTTATCCAGGCGGTGTCCAAATACCAGACACAATGGAACAGAAGAAAAAGAATGTCAATGGAGATTCTCAGTCATTCAGGTCATGGTTGTCCCAAAGGTGCCTTTTCAAAAGGCAACTGGACTTTGTTTTTCCTTGAAGACATTTCACTTCTCATCCAAGAAGCTTTTTCAGTTCTGACCTGAAGAAGCTTCAGTCAGAACTGAAGAAGCTTCTTGGATGAGAAGCGAAACATCTTCAAAAAAACAAAAACAAAGCCCAGTTGCCTTTTGAAAAAGCACCTTTTGGAGATGAAAAAGAAATAGTTTAACCACTAGGTGGCAGTAGATACAGCAACATATACTGGATATAATTGTATATACAGAAGCAGTTTTGCAGTTCTGGTTTAACAATATATCTCAAAGGTCAGGTCATTTGAACAGAAACACTTTCTCAAACAAACAGCAGCTTTGCAACAACTTTCTAATGTATTGGAGTTTTACATTCATCTATGCTCATGAACATAACCAGAATGTTGATAATTAAATATTAATAATTCCACTAATTGATTATGTGCTATCAACTAGTTTTCGACTTCTAGCTATCATACAAATAGATTATTTCTATGATGGCCTGTCCCTAACTTGGTCCTTCAGGCCATCCAACAGCAAAATTCATTTAATAATTCTTCATTAACACTAAGTACTCATTAACTACTTCTTTACATTTTTTTCATTATTTGGAGACGGCTGTATTTTGTTACTTCACATTTCAGAATTAGTTGGGGTTTTCTGTTGTTTTCTGTATCTTGGTTATTTCTTTAAACAAGTATATCTCATATTTCAGGACATGCATGTTATTTATATACACATTCACATAACCAGAGATCTCATTATGAAAGGCTAGACACAGGAAGGCCGGAGGGGTGGGATTGTTGTTGTCAGTTGCAAAGTCGTGTCCAACCCATCACAACCCCATGGACAACATTCATCCAGCTCTTCCTGTCCTCTACCATCCCCCAGAGTCCATTTAAGGTCACGCCAACTGCTTCAGTGACTCCATCCAGCCATCTCATTCTCTTCTGTCCCCTTCTTCTTTTGCCCTCCATCGTTCCCAGCATTAGACTCTTTCTTCTCCAGGGAGTCCTTCCTTCTCATT
>JAEANM010002227.1:0-25095 GCA_017656035.1 Myanophis thanlyinensis
GATATTTAATCGGCCACTGTTTAATTATTTTAATTGCTTTTAATTGTATTGTTGTATTGATATTCTGTTTTTTATTGGCTGTAAACCGCCCCGAGTCCTGCGGGAGAGGGGGCGGTATATAAGTTAAATTAATAATAATAATAATAATAATAATAAACAGAACACCCCTGTTTAATTTAGCAACAAAAGTAATCTGAGATTATAAAAAATACATTTCATTTCAAAGAACTTCATAGATCTAATCTGATCTGTCACAAGAAGATCAATACTTCAACACTGAGAAAGGGTTTTTCCAAAAAAACCTCCATGACATCAAAGACTGATTAGAGCAATGATTCTTAAACAATGGTATCAAGGTGGGCTTTAGGTAGGATTGAAAGTAAATCATTGCAATGTTAAGTCTCTGGTGTTAAATCTTACATAGGTGACAAATATAATAACAGAATCTTTGCAATATAGGAATGTCATTATTGGAAAAAATGAGCGTTTCTATAATGGTGGGACTTAAGTTCTTTGACAAGGGTAATTAGTTCTAAGACTCTAGACCAGTAGTGAACCTATGGAACTCATGCCGGAAACAACATGCCAAACTGTCCTGTGAGCTTTCTGGCACGCCAAACTGTCCCACATGCAGCCCCATTGGCTCCGCATCCTGTTCTCATGCTTCTTGAGTGCAGCCCCCCTGCAGTCAGTTCTTGCACTCCATTGCACGTTAGCCAGCTGGCTTTTGCCATGCGGGAGCGCCAAAACCCAGAAGCGCAGTGTCCCAGCGTGCACACGTGCTCTGAGAGCCAAATGTCGTTTCCAATATGCGCATGTGTGACAGCCAGCTGTTCATCGCGTGCGCATGCATGCCACGCTGGGACATTGCGCTTCTGTGTTTCTGCGCTCCCGCGTGCCAAAAGCCAGCTGGCTAGTGCGTAATGGAGCGCAAGAACTGGATGTGGGGGTTGCGCATAAGCGCAAGAATGGGATGCGGAGCACGCAGGGCTGCACATGGCTCACAGGATGGTTTGGCATGTCCTTCCGGCATGAAGGACAGTATTTGATGACGCAAAAGGTTTGCCATCACTGCTCTAGACAAAAGATTCAAGCATAGTCTTTACTTTTATCACTGAATCAGAGTCAGTGATCTAAACAGAATGAAGAAATGATAAATACGATCTTTGTATATCAAAAGACAGAAATTAAGCATCTGTAAAACTAAGGTGAGTCACAAAGATATCTAGGAAAGGTAATGTAAAATGTAAAAAATATTAATTTTGTTTAACAATAGGCTTTTTGTTCAGAGACACTGGGTTTCAAATGTCAATTAATGATCTAAGACTTGATAACCTGAGATTATTAAAAATAATATTTAATTAATAAGTAGGCAATTCTAGTCAGCATTCTTTAGTTCAATTTCTTTCTAAATTATTACTTTTGAGACAGATTCCAAATCACTGTAATTTACACCACTGATATAAAAGATTGAACCGTTCTTGTTTGTTTCTTAGTAGCAATAAATAACTTAGCACACAAGGCAAATAATATTCACCATGTGAATCTAAATGAGAAAGCTATCATTCAAAGGCAGTTGAGGTTAAATAATTCCTATGAAGAAAGCTGGGGAGATGACCTTGAAGCACATTTTTGGAAACCTTTATGTAAATACTGTAATGAGGACAGAAGCATTCCTTAAGTCAGAATGACTTCTCCCTAATTCACAAGAGGCATAAGAGGAAGGAGAGAAGCAATCAGATTTAATCAATATAAGATTTTGTTATTATGACTTATTTCAATAAAATATAATTGTGGCCTTGCTGTTTTCCTAATCAGGTCTACCTTGAAGGGTTGACATCCAAGCGCCATGAATTTAGTTCTGCATTCCTTTATACTTTATGCACCAAGGATTTCCTCTACATTCACAAACTGAATTTACAAAGTGTTTTCCCTCAGTACACACGCTACAATAAATCTGAAATGGCAAACCCCACCTGCTCTGAACTAAAATTAATTTTAAAAGAAAACTGCTCGTTTATTTTTTTGTACCTGCCAGAGCACTGAGGAGAAAATGAGCAGCTAGGAAAAGCTCCTTATTGTGAATCTGTTGTTTGCTCTGTAAATGTACACCCACAAGCTGTAGAAATTCTTTTAAACATGGTTTATCTGGTGAGTTTAATTCCTCCATTGCTACGATGCCTGGACTCCCCTCAGAACATATACTGTCCAGCTGTAACAACAAAATAAAAAGGGAATGGAACAGACATAGTGGGCAGATTTAATCACACTCTACAAGTAAAGTTAATCAGATCAAGTTTGACTTCTGATTGCCTCGACACATCTATTATATTTCTTTCACAACAATATGGTTTTTCACTGCATTAAAAAAAAACTTCTCTATGTACCTTGAAGCCTTGGAAATTATTGACAGTTTCCTACCCAAATGTTAAGCAATGTTAAGCAATGTTAAGCAACTCTGCTTAGCTTTTTCTGAGATCATCCAAGGTTGGGTAGGTGATGCTACTTGCTGTGATTCAGAAAATAATGATGCTCAAATCAGTCAAGACTAATAAAAATTCCACTGATTACATATTATTGAAAACCTGACTCTTTTAAACATTAACTCCACAATGCTAGGAAGTGAAAAAAAGAAAAGAACAGGATGACTAATGGTAAGATGGATGCATTCAGATCTTAACAGTAATGGGAATACTGAATCAGATTAAAGATAAATCATCCTGGAGACAATCCATCTATTAATCACCAAGATAACACTGATTTGATGGTAACACTTATTAAAATAATTAGAAATATATAATTAGAAACATACAGGTTATGAGAGCAATCAAAACTAGGTTCCTTTGTTCACTAAGAACAAGCATTAAAAATAAGGAAAGTTGCATGTATGATTGGGAAATAAAAGTTACCACATTTTCTAGTTGCATCACTGTTTCTTCATGAAGTAAAAGGTCACAGACCATTTGGTATAAAGATCTTTGTTTTTCTTCTGATAGATTCATAAAAGGTTGGAACACAGTCTTTAATTGAAGAACATCTGAAAATGTATTACGCAAGATATTTAATCATTAAGTAGAATCAAGTTGGAGAAGTTAATCCTAATAATTCTGAATGTAACATACATTAACTTCATTTAAAAGATAGTGTGTGTTTGTTTCTCTGTGTGTGTCTGTATATGTGCATGTTTGTGTGCGCATGCGTGTTGGAAGTATAATGCATCATACTCATTAGCCTTTTTATGGAGATTTTTTTTTTTACAAAACTGACAGTTGTGATCCTAACTCAAATTTCAAAAATTCATCCTATGATTTCAGCGAAGAGGAAATTTGTGTATACATAGTAAACAGAGAAAATCAGAATTCAGATTAAATACATTTCTGTAATAGTTTTAATGTTGCCATGTTTCATGCAAAGATGTAAAATGGCTTATTTTACAGCATATCACATGAACCCAATCTATCTTGGTTTAATTAGTAAACCATTGTTATCAGATTATAATTTAGTGTATGATAGTTTCATTACACCTTCCCCACCCTCCCTAGCTTTGGATTCCACCCACTTAATAATTACAACAGGGAGTTGTGCTGAAGTGAGGGTTGTTGAGATATCATGTGACATCTCACTTAATGGCCACTTCACTCAACAAAATTTGTGATCCCAATTATAAGTCAAGCATTAATTGTCTGTATGAAAAATCACTACAGAGTGGTCTACACATCATGGAAAAGAAGTTATCTTGAGAAAATATGCAAAGTATAATACTCTAGAAATAAGCATTATGTTTTAAAATTTCAATGCCAACATGTTTTAATGTAAGAATCAGATATATTTATGATTCTTTATTAAATAAATATAAAATTAAACCCTATTTTATTAGGTTTTTTGTTTAATACAAAATCCAACAAATGCTTTGGAATTTATCACTTTGTTTTGTGTATTTCACTAGTTATGTCATTTAAGTACTGAAAATGGCTTCATAAAGTATTATTATCTTGTTTTAGGATTAAGAATGTATAGTTTGCTACAGAAGGATAAGAGTTTTACACACATACACACACACACACACACACGTTTGTTTGTTGGTCTGAGTCCTTCAACTGGGTAGAGTTTTCTAATATGGTAGGAATTACTACTTCTTCCTATTCATCCAAATTAACAATCTTCTTTTCCCCCCTACTGTTACATATAAACTTAGCTCTCTTTGGTTCTGCAGGGCAGATAACAAGATGCATTCATAAGTAAAATATATATTATTAATATATAAATATTGCATTAGTTTTCTATGGTCTATATATATAAATTCCACACATAATTTGCTTTAAATTTTAATTTTAAAAGGGGTATAAATATTATGCCACTACTCAATCTGTGGCAGCCTGTAGCAAGTATGGAAAACAGCAACTGAAAATTAGACTATTGGTATTTTTACCATCTATCAGTTCAAGCTCTTAAAAAGATGTAATGCATAGTAAAAAGGATAATAAAGATAGCATGGGAAGAAAAGAAAGGAAACTCAGAATGTTGTTTAAATAATACAAAATTTCCATGACCTGGAAATATTGTAGCTCTTAGTGATTATGACTGGTGATACAGTACATTTTGGGAGGAATTAACCCCAACTATTTACGATGCAATAATCATATCAAGAATCGCCTTTACACACATGCATCCACTTCTGAAACCACATTTCTGGGAAGCCACACATTAAGCTGAAAATAATTTTGGTTTAAGTTAGCATAATGAACAGGAAATGTGAACAATTTTCTAGTCCTACCTTTGCTTAGAATGTTAAGTGAAGCATCACTTGGAACAGGGCTTTCAGGTCCAGACAATTTCTCATTATCCACAACATCAAAAAGATGAAGGCAACAAGCATCTTTAAAGGCTGAAGAATGGTAAGATGGTCCTTCTACAGCCCTTCTTTTAAAACCACCTTGTTGGTCATGAAGGAGGCACAATTCTACAAAAGGAATAGTTTAGCTGTCTTATTTTCAGGTAACTTTTAATTTACAACTCCCACTTCATCCCATAATATGAAGAACAGCAAATAAATTCTCTCTTTAGTGTTCTGATTAGCATTAAACCATTTTGTATTGAGATCTTGCCCATTCATAACATGTTTATCCAGATGGGCGTAACAAATCAGAAATCACCTGTTTAATAAATGGAATAAGGATGCTCCCTATGATTAACACCAGGCTGTTTTTACTGGTAAATAATGTCTAGAGTTTACAATAAGGAAACATCAACTATATGTTTGGGAAATTAGTTCCATAACATTAAGTAGGCTGGATTTGCAATTTCATTTATTTATATACACATAATTTCTATTGTATAGCAGTGCAGCTCTCAACAGTATCTCTAAGTGGCACACAATGAATTTCTATTATAAAATTAATGTTCATAACTTTCTCACTGTTTAAACAATGAAATAGAAAAGTTTCTGTCCTTGCTTACACCATGTTCTCAAGACTCTTTTCAACGCTTGAATTAAATGCACACAGCTAAAGAATAGAGAACAGTTTGCTACTTTAGAACAGATGAGAGAACTATACAGTAAAGAAATGTTAAGGTCATCAGTCTATCATTGCAAATTTATGATCAGAATATAAACATACTCTATCAATATGTATATATGTGTGTGTAACTTCCTTTTGAATAGTGCATCAACAAAGGAGATGTACTAAGGAAGCTTTAAGAGGAAGTAACACAATGCAATTGAATTTGTAACTTTCATCTGTGTGAAAGCATTCCCATTCCAAATCTTCCTTTCCAGAAACATTAATGCAGATTAAAAAAAAAACCTAGCATGATCTATCACTTTTAAGATGATGTCAGAAATGTTTGAAATGTTTTAAATGATGTCACAAATGTTTAAATGTTTTGTGACACTCCCCAAGAACAACACATCTCCTTTCCTTACCTCTCTCTTTAATCTATTCATTATTGTACCTATGTGGTATTAACTGGCAAGAACACGCTGTATTTTGTGTTTTTAAGTCAAAAGGCTACATGGACTCTGATTTACAGGAATATTTAAGACATTCAAAGAACAACATACCCAGTGTGACTGATAAACAACAGGGAACACAGATATTTCAAAGAAGTAATAAAAAGTAAGTCAAGGTACATATTTGAAAAACACATGAATGCCAAATGTAAGAAGACAATTCAGGAGAGCATGAGAATTTTATTATGATTGTTGAGAAAATGTTTTACTACTTAAACTGTAAAAGGAAATCTGAAATTTGAATAGTAATGATATAGCTATGTGTGCCAAGAATATTATTCTAGCATAAAAGAGATGCTGATACAGGTATTTATCAAGATTTAGATATAGCATTCATGGCAACAAATTAGAGTCTTCCTTGACATCCAGTTAGAAAATCAACAACTGAATAAGAAAATATTACAGTTTAACTGTGATAACTCAATACAACTTATATAATTAAACAAAGAATGAAGCACATCACTCTAACTGTGAGTTTTTAAGTGGTTTTCTTTTAAAAAAAATAGTCTTCAAAATTATCTGCTATGATAGATAAATGAAGTATCAAGGAAGTTACAAAAGAAAAACATCGCTGAAAAATAATTATAGGGACATACAAACTAAACCAGTTGATGTTTCATTACTTAAATAAATGCACAACTAATAAATCAAAATAAAGAGAATATTTGTAGTTCGGGGTTGAAATGAGATGCTCTCTTGGTGCTCTCTGAGCTTGCTTGTTTTCTTGCAAATATTTCATTACCCTAACTAGATAAGTAGTAGTTAGGGTAATGAAATATTTGCAAGAAAACAAGCAAGCTCAAAGAGCACCAGAGATATGATAAACTGGATTTTTGCTGATAAGGAATGAATGATACTTTTGGATTTTATTTTTATGTAAAAGATATGAAGAAAGTATATGTTGTACTCTAATGATTTAAAAGTTTCCCCTGTCAAAACTGACTCAAGGGGCAGTGCTCATATCAGATTCTCAGCCAAGGGAGAGTTGGGTTGTCTGACAGATGCTTCAGTCATCATGTGGCCAGTACGAAAATATGGAATGCAGTAACTTTTCCCATAGAAGCAGTACCTATCTGGGTGACTAAAATGGAAGCTCACCCTGTCATTTGGCACTCAGGTCTTGAACTTGGTCTGTTAGCTGACAAGCCAGTGTATTAACCTGCTGAGCCATCACATCACCAATGGCTGTAACTGTTGTACACTAGATGTAATACATTGCAAAAATTGCTGTTATGAAAGGAGAAGCTACTTTTTATACTCTTTTTTTATTCTTATATTTTTATAGTTTGTATTAGTTTTTATTCTATTTTTATTCCAGTTGTATAAAAATTATTTGAAAAAAATGCTGCTCCCTATCTTCACTGAATCTCAATAGAACTCTTAGCACATTGTAAGGCAGCAATTTGAGGGACAATTATTTGGATTTCACTGAAGAAATGGATAAGAATGCCTGTTTTTAGTAATTGAAAAGTTATGTCCGACCCATCGCAACCCAATGGACATTCCTCCAGGCCTTCCTGTCCTCTACCATCCTCCGGAGTCCACTTAATTTCACGCCGACTGCTTCAGTGACTCCATCCAGCCACCTCATTCTCTGCCGTCCCTTCTTTTTTTGCATTCAACTGTTCCCAGATTAGGCTCTTCTCCAGTGAGTCCTTCCTTCTCATTAGGTGGCCGAAGTACTGAGTTTCATTTTCAGGATCTGACCTTCTAAAAAGCAGTCAGGGTTGATTTCCTCTAGGACTGACTTGTTTGTTTGCCGTGCAGTCCAAGAGACTCACAGGAGTCTTCTCCAGCACCATAGTTCAAAGGCCTCAATTCTTTGGCACTCAGCCTTCCTTATGGTCCAGCTTTCACAGCCATACATTGCAACTGGGAAAACCATAGCCTTGAGTATACACACTTTTATTGGCAGGGTGATGTCTCTGCTTTTTAGTATGCTTCTAGCTTTGCCATAGTTTCCCTCCCAGGAGCAAGCGTCTTTTAATTTCTTGGCTGTAGTCCCCATCTACGATGATCTTGGAGCCCAGGAAAATAAAATCTGTGACTACCTTCATTTCTTCCCCACCTATTTGCCAGGAATTGAGAGGGCCGGGTGCTATGATCTTAGTTTTCTTAATGTTTTGTTTCAAGCTAACTTTTGCACTCTCCTCCTTCACCCTCATCAAAAGGCTCTTTAGTTCCTTTTCCTCTTCACTTTCTGCATTAGAGTGGTATCATCTGTATATCGGAAATTGTTGATATTTCTCCCGGCAATCTTAATTCCAATTTTGATTCATCTAGCTCCAACTTTCTCATGATGTGCTCTGCTTAGAATGTCTATAATCTCCATAGATGAGAAAATCCTTCCACTACTAAGTAGAACAGGGTGATCATTTCATGCAGTGGAAACCATAGCAAATATTTTCAAGATATTTGCTCTATATCCTAAAAGATAAAAAGCAGCCTCATTCCATTGGAAATAACGGTGTCCTTGATTCCACATGGAAGTTGCAGACTAGTTTAGGAGATGCAAAACAAGCTATGAGATACACAGAAATTTATTCTACAAGTAAAAGAATGGCCAAGGTTCTTGTGAATAAATGCTGATGGTCCAGAGATATTACATTTATAAACTCCTCCTTAATCAGAAGTGCCTGTCTTATTCTGCCTAAAGTAGGGTTAGTCCTGCAGAGCAGAGATGTTGATTTATAAAGTTTCAAAGATAAGATGGCCCAACATTAAAATCCAGAAAACAGAAATTAGAAAAAAAAAATAACAGCACTATAAAGAAGAGGGAAAAATGCAATTATCCTTACCTTCAAATATAGTGCAAGCATAGCTTTGGGCAATTTAATATGTATGCCTTCACTTAATGTTTTTTAACAGCATTGCCTGTTCTCAGTACTATCATGTGATATCCATATTTTAAACATTTCATATGCTGAAATAAGAGTATATATATATACTAAAAGAGGATACAGTGGTGCAATGCTTAATTATGCTAGAACTGCCAGCCAGAAATTGTCTACACTTTGGTTGTTTGAGCCTGGTTCTGTGACGTGGATTGAGCTCCCATTGCTCAATCCCTAGCTAAACACACTCTACAGAAAAAAGATCTACATTTTACTCAAATAGACATAAATCATGGTCACGAATAGATATGACTTGGTTCACAGAAGAACTAAACAATAAAGTACAAGACGCTGAAATAGAAACAAGACCTAGGCAGATCACAATCCAATTTCCTTCAGATGGAAAGGACAGAATAAAAAATGAAAATGGACATTAAATCAAGTTACGGTATTTTAAAAGAAAAAGAATTTATTCAGAACATAGATATAGATATAGATTGTTTTTTTTAAAGAGAATAGAGTGGAAGAGACCTTAGTTCAAAATGTATGGGACACTGCCAAGGCATATATTAGAGAACTTGATGTAACACATATGTGGAAGAAAAAGAGGAAAAAGTGAAGGAAAGACAGAGACTGGAAAATGAACATAAAAGACTGGAGATGGAACTACAAACAGAACCTCAAAGGAAGAAAGATATCAGATGGAGATGATAAAACATAGTCTTGGACTGCTTGATAAAGAAGAATTAGCTCAGAAAATTAAAGGTGCTAAGCAAAATTTATTCGAAAATGCAAATAAACCAAGACATTGGTTAGCATATGTTGAGAAAAGAGAGACAAAAGAAAATGATTTATATTTTGGAAATTAAAGATGGAGTACTACAAAGCCAGAACAGGGAGAAAAAGGAAATCATTCAAAGATATTATGAAGAACTTTATAAAAAAGAGATGATTCATGAAGAACAGATAAAACAATATTTTTAAAAAGCTAAGTTGCCTAAACTATTGGAAGAAGTTAAATCTATGTTGACAGAGCAGATTAAGATGACAGAATTGATAGAAGCAATTAAAAGGCAAAAGAATGGAAAAACACCAAGGCCAGATGGTTTACCAGTGGAACTTTATAAAAGTTTGCAGGATACTTCGGGCCTACAGATGTTAAATGTGTTGAATGAGGCTCTTTTTAAAAGCAAGAATTCCAGATTCATGGACAGAAGCATATATAACTTTGATACATAAAGAAGGTATAGATGATAAGACAAATAAAAAATTATAGACCTGTATCTTTGTTGAATATGGACTATAAAATATATGTATCGATAATTGCAAAAAGCTTGAAAAGATTTTTAAATGAATTTATACACCCAGACCAAAATAGATTTCTTCCTAAAAGACAGATTAAAAATAACATGAGAATGATTTTAAATGTTTTGGAATATTATGAAGCTCATCCGGGAAGGCAAATGGCTTTGCTCTTCCTGGATGCACAGAAAGCATTTGACAATGTGATTTGGCAATTTATGTTCTTACAATTGGAGGAAATGGATTTTGGACAAAAATTTGCACAAATTATGGTGAATGGAGATATGACAGGAAAATATAATATAATGAAAGGGACAAGACAGGATTGCCCATTGTCCCCTCTATTGTTTATTTTGACTTTGGAAGTCTTGAACAGAAATGTTAGGCAGGAGGACATAATTGAAGGATTGGAGATTAAAAAGGAAAAATACAAATTGCTGGCCTTTGCAGATGATCTGGTTTTTATCCTAGAGAACCCACAAAAATCAGGTCCCAAACTGATAAGAGAAAATAGAATAATATGGAGAAGTGGCCGGTTTGAAAATGAATAGAGAAAAAACTAAAATGTTAGTTAAGAATTTAACTATTAAACAAAAAAAGGCATTAGTGGATGAAATGGGCATTCAAATAGTGAAATCAGTAAAGTACTTAGGAATTTCTTTAATAGCATGGGATAGACAAGGATAGACAAGTAAGCATCAAATAGAATGAACTAGCAATCTAGATTGTCAGAACATGCCTTGTGTGTCTATCATATGTAGATTTCCCTGACATTGTATGCTGTCAGGGAAATAGATCGTGATGGCGAACCTATGGCACGGGTGCCATAGGTGGCATGCAGAGCCATCTTGCTGGGCACACAAGCTGTCAGCCAACTTATCACCAGCTGAGCATGCATATCCTATTTCACATGCATGTATGCGCGATTGCAGAGACCCAGCTGGTCTTTGGAGCTCCAGTGTGCATATGTGTGATTGCAGCAGGAAATCCAACTGGTCTTCGAAGGTCTCCTGTGCATACGCGATTGCTCATGTGCGTAAGTGCCTGCACGCAGTGTGCGTGCATTACACATGCAAAAGCTGCATGCATGCACAGATGGTGCGATTGCACATGCAGCGCACGTGGAGGAGCTGCACACAAATGTGGATTGCAAACGCATAGCATGTACTTTTCAGCACTTGGTAAGTAAAAGGTTCGCCACCACTGCAATAGATGATAGACAGACAAATAACAACATAAACTGTTGTCAAAATCCTTAAGTTCCATTGTTAGGGGAAGTTGATCACATAAGCAGGCCTTCTCTTTTTCTGCCTATGGTAGAATCTATAATTTGCAACCAAATAAAATGCGTCAATGTTTTGGTTTAACTGGCACTTACATCTTCCTATGTATTACACTCAGTTTCTGACTATAATACTGATTCAAAGCATCTGAAAGGCTTCCCTTTAAATGAGCACCAATTATGTACTGATATAAGATATGTATAAAAATGAATTCAAAATGCAATGTTGGGACAAAAGAACCTCTGCTGATGATCTAGATCTAATAAAAAGCTGCCCTGAAGAAAAGAAAAGTGAGAATAGCCACATTACTTACCAAACTGACCGTCAGACTTTATATACAATTCTATTACACCATAAGCAATTGTGGTTGGAGCAGGAATTTCCAATATCACATTAGAGTTCTTGATCATGTTCCCATTTTCATTCACTGATACCTAGAGAGAGATTTAATTGCTAGTTAATTTGTGCAAATTAATTCTAAAATGCATTAATTTACACATGGAAGGATGACAAGGAGTCATTTTGTAGTATTTAAAAATAACTTTTCAATTATTTTTAAGTGAGTTAAAGTCAAAGAATGAAACAGAAAATGCTCAGAAGCTGGTAAATTTAAGCTATCATCTTTCAGCCCAAATCCTTAATAGGATGGCTGAAAGGATACAATATGTGGCCTGGGGGGACAGGGAATGGGACAAGGTGTGTGGAGAGAGGTATGGCACCAAGAGTTACTTGTTAGACAGACAAACAGAAATACACGAGTAAATAAATGAGAATATATGTATCTTGCTATTGGAGTCCTTGTTCTCTGAGCTTGGTTGTTTGCTTGCAGATATTTCATTACCTGTCTAGGTACGGTGTTGTTACAGACTCGATTAGGAAACTTCAGCAAGCAGAGCACCAAGTTCTACATAACTAAATATTTTAGAAGTTTTAAAACTAGACAGCTCTCAAATGTATTTTCTTAAGTTTGCCTTTGAAAACTTCTGTGAAAATTCACAGAAGACAAGTCCACTACAAGGAATTCTCCTTAATACAAATGGATCTTCTATCCTCAGTGAAAATACATTTGTGGTTACTTTCAGCTGGTGTGAGCATCTCTATAATGAACTTGTGATCTTCTCTACTGCTGACAAAATTAAAGCAAAGGATTCAATTATCTTTAGTCTCATCCAACTTTCTGTAACTTTCATTTAAGTTCAAAATCCTAGTAAGGCTGTATTAAGAATACCATGCTTTAAACTAAATAGTCTCACCTTATAAAAATTGCACATATTTTTGTTCATTCTAACATTTAATAGCAAATAGATTTAATAGTAAAGATGCATAGAGAACAGAACATTCATTTTTGAACAGAGACATTAATATTTCAACTTAATGCAAACAAGTTTATTTTTGCCTGGGAACAAATAAATGCACTTGTTTTCTAAAAGAAAAGGGCTTCAAAAGCCACAGGGATGTGGTCAGCAATGTAATACAAGACGAGTGAACAGGGATAAAATGTCAACCTTTTCAGAAGGGGAATTTAAATGGCAAAAAGGCTATATACCTCTTGCTGGAGGATGATATGGAAAAATGCAATAGAATGCTATAATAGTCCATCACTATTCTTCCTTGTGCATTAATACCTTTATAATTTTTGTACTTATTCCCACCATTCCAGCAAGTTTTTCCTCTTTTTGAATATGTTCAGATATTAAACATTTCTGAGTTGTCAAAATTTTTTCTGTAAGGATGCAAAGAACATCATTCTTTCTTTCAAGCATTTGTTCCAACAATGAAGTCTGTAGATTTATTGATCTAAAGCAGAAAAAATACATTAAAATTACTATGAAAAAAAGTTTCTTTTTAATAGATGGACTTACTAGTGTTTTCCCACAACAAGTTGCTAAACAATTCACTTTTTAGTAGCAAACAGATAGTGTACCTAAACAATTTACTCTTTAGTAGCAAACAGATAGTGTACCTATCAGAAATATATATAAAAATGTGTTGGATCACTGCAGCCTATACAAAAAATATAGTGTCACCATGATAATATTGGATTTTTGACTCAATTACAAACTAACATCAGTTTTTTTCAGTACTCTTATCAGCCATCTTCCCAAATTCCATATTCAAGTGTCCCCGACATATCTATATCTCTTTGAAAACAAATGAGAGTATATTTACCTATCACTGCATTTATATTCATTCTTGAGAAGTCAATATGGCATACTTGAGAGCACCCTAATTAACAACTCTATATGGTAGTGTGGGCTGAAATTGAATGACTGAGGCAAAATAAGATTAGTAGTTGAGTATAATTATGAATGACTCTATCAAACTACCTTAGCTATAATACAAACTAAATCTGATCATCAATAGCATTTCTAAACTCTCCAGTAAATTAATATTAATTCCAGAACCCATGATTTTCATCACCATTTTTATTGCTTTCTTATTTATTCAATTCCAAATATCTGTAAAACTTTCAAAATAATTCCTCTTTTTAAACCTCATAAAGATGCCATTTTAAAGCTGAAGATCTCCCTTTAAAACCCTGTACAGTAAAATTATTTATAGATGCCATAAATGAATAAAATAAATATATACCTTCCCTTCACATCTTTCATAAGCTTGTGCAAGTCAACTTCTTGCTTTTTAAGATTTCCAAAAGAAGACAGACTTTCCACAAGATCACTTCCTCCAGTTCCTAAATTAATTCTTCCTAATGAAGTATCAATGCTTCCTCTGATGCAGTCTTCAAACTTGCCTTCATACTTCACAAAATCAGACTCTACAATAACTGGTGGAGAAAAGCAACACATCCAAATTACAGAACATTAACCTGGAGCACAACATAAATTATTTATTTAAAAAAGCTAACACTGTTGATAACAAAACATATTGACTTAGTCACTGACTTACTTAGTCACTGTTTTTCAATGCTCCCTGTATTTAAAAATGTTTATAATCTAATTTAAAAAGGGAAGATGGAGAATCCATGGTCCTTCACATGATATTAAAATAAATGCAGCTTCTTTGAATGAGTGGACCTTATTAGTAGAGTACTGGGAGTTTACCAATGCTGCTTGGGTGTCACAAGTGCCCCATCCTTAAATTATATGGATCTGTATGATATCAACCTTCAATAATTTGAAAGAATTTGGATCTTAGAAATGCATGCATATGTAATATTTAAATAAAAATAGCATTCATTCTAAGTAAATACCACCAAAAGTTAGTCTCTCTATCCACTGTGAAAACAAAATAAATCACAAAATAAAAATCTTCCCATGCTTTGCCTGCCTATTTATATCTATTCAATCTATTTATACAACTCCATAGCCCACCCCTAGTTCTGATGGACTCCGGACAATACAGTAGTTGAAGCATGAAATTAAGAACACAGGTGATAAAACAACTTGATACAAATCTTGCTGGATATTAAAAATCAACCGTGCCCAAAAGAACACTGAAATAATAGTAACTTTTAGCCAATGAAAAATTTAAGAAGAAATGGGACCAATCATATTTGAAAGACTAGAATAGAACACACATTTTCTATTCTAAATTTCTTGGGGACTCACATTTGTGTTGGTGTAATGTGCAATCCTATACTCTCAAGTTAGTTCTTAATTCTAAGATATTACATTCATATTCACTTTCTTCTACAACTTAAAAGGCTAATTTAGAACAATCAAATGAACGCTAAGGTCAATAAAGCAAAGAAAACTTGCAAGAGCTGTTGCCATGACATGTTTGAAGAAGACTAAGTCGTAGAAGCTACAGTAAATCGTGCATGGCTTCTCTAAATTCTACTTTTGCCATTACAAAGACATCATAATAAACCTGTTTTTGCAAATGGGTTGCCCAATTATAAAATTACTACACTGTATGTACACATTTATAGAACACTGATTCACCATATGCAACTTTATATCCTCCTTTAGTTTTCACTCCATGAAATAATACCTGCTATCCTTGAGTTCTTTTGTCTCTTTTTTGGACAAAGAAGCCTGTTTCCGAACAACAAGAAGCCTGTTTCCCAACAAAAAATAGGGAAACTAAGATGATGCCAAAGAGTGACATTTGTTTGGTGTAATTCCAATTTCCTATGTTTTTCCTATAAAAAGTCAGTCAGGTGAGAGAAACTTGTGGCTACTCATGAACATACACACACACTCATGTCTCAAGGCATCATCTCAAAGACATTAACACTAAGCCATGCTTATTGGCAAATTGATGTTGCATATATGTATGTTTTAACTTTCCAAGTCCTATTTTTATTTTTAAATTTTATTAGCTGCATTGTTTGTTCACCAGATCAGAAAGACAGGTTATATAGGAAATAAAAAAAAGATTCTGGTGTTCTAGAGTTTTTTTCTGGAATATATCTAACCAACCAATGGAGGAATGATCCAACATTTTCTAGAATGTAAATGGGAAATGTTTTGTAGACTAAAAATAATCCTTGACTTATGATCAAAATTGAACTCAAAATTTCTGTTGCTAGACAGGATAGTCGCTAAGTGAATTTTGGCCATTTTATAACCTTTCTTGCCACAGTTTATTTATTTATTTCATATATAGATAGATTTTCATAGATTTTTCATGGGTATGTAGGTATAGGTGTGTTTGGGTCTTTTCCCATGTAAAATTAAGAGTATTGGCGACATTTTGGCGAGGTTCTACTCACTATCCTCAGGCTGGTGCTTTCTGCTTCGTGCCAGTGTGAGCAGTGTGTGATTGGAGCTGCCGTTTCTCTACAAATATTGGTGGGGGAGCTGGTGTGCTAGGCTGGTTGGCTGCACTGCTGCCTCTTGATTGGTTGATGGAGTTAATGTTGGTATAAGGGGCTGTGTGATGGCCTTGTGATGATATCCTGGATCTTGTGCTGTGATCTCCTGGGTCGTTTGTTTTGTAATGATCTTTTTTCATTAGCCCCCGCCCCCCCTATGTTTTAAGGGCTTGGGTAATGGGTTGTGGTTGGTTCTTTTTTGCTCAGTGTTGAAGGCTGTCCTGATATAGTGTTTGTGGAGAATTTTGCTGATTTTGTCTGTGGTGCCTTTGATGTAGGGGAGGAGTGCGATACCATTGTCTTGTTCTGTGTCTTGGTTTTTGGGGGATGTCTGTCTTTGGATTAGGTTGGTAATTGTGTTTCTCTGGTATTCGTTGGAAATTAAGATGTTAGTGAGGGTGTGTATTATTATTAATTTATTAATTTAATTTATATACTGCCCCCTCTCCCAAAGGGACTCGTGTAATTCTGTTTTCAGGTGGTCTTTGTCGGCTAGGCGTTTGGTTCTGGAGATGAGAGTCTTGGCTACGGATCTGTGCAGGGTGGTGATGGGATTCTGAGTTTAGGTAGCGGTTGGTCATCACAATAAACCACACCAGTCCCGTCCCCCCCCCAATCAGTATTTATAGAGAGACGGCAGCTCTGATCACACTCTGCTCGCACTGGCATGAAGCAGAAGGCATCAGCCTGAGGATGGCGAGTGGGACCTTGCCGAAATGTTGCCAAGATACTCTTAATCTTACATGGGAAAGGACCTGAACACATGTGCAGTTAATCACTGCATCACTGCAGTTATTAATAACATGCTTGTTAAATGAATCTGGCTTCCTCATTTTGACAGATGACAAAAGATGATGACAAGACCCCAGGACACTGCAATCATCTTAAATATGAACTAGTTGCCCAGTATCCAAATTTTGATTACATGATCATAGGGATTCTATAACAGTCCCAAGTATGAAAATGGTCATGTCACTTTTTCAGTGCCATTGTAACTTTGAACAGTCACTAAAAGAACAGTTGTAAATTAAGGATGACCTGTATTTATGAAATAACCAATGTATTATAGGAGCAAAATCAAAATCCAATATTTTACACATTCCTGCTTAATTTAAAAAACATAGTTCATAAACAATAAGGCTGAGATCTCACAGAGCCAGAACAAAACTAAAAAAAAATACATTGTGATTTAGCATGGCATGAGAACTCAATCAATAAGATGCTGTTAATAATGGTCAAATCAAGATAGAGTGTCAATGCCACTTCAGTAAAAGAACAAGGTATCAATTTAAAGCCAAATTTTTTTGACATTTTTAAAAACAGAAAATAATGAAGTTCCTCAAGGATCCTGAGTTGTAGCCCACAAATTTGCTCTCCTGAAATAGCAAGTAAAAGCAATTTTTTAAAGAAAAAATATTTGTCTTTGGTTATATTAATTGTAGCAGTTTTTTTTAACTAAACTACTAATTGGCTTTTCAGGATATTATGCCTGAATTCAATTTGAAATCATCTATTTTTGTCTTTTTTTGTTCTGTAATTGATCATATTAAGTATTGCAAGCAATACTTAATAGCACATATCCCATAAAATGGCATAACTTTAAACTGCATTATTTTCACCAATCAATGAACTGTAGTTTCACAATTTAAATTATTATCTAATAGATCTATTTTGATTGAAAACTGATTTTAAAAACTTCCAGAAAACCAACAAAAAAACCAGAATGACATGTAAAATAATATTGCTGTATCTAGCTTTTTGAAAAAAAAATACTATTTCAAAGTTCAACAATAATAAAGCAGGTAATTTGTACCATAATGATAGGACTTTGCACTTCTTCTTATCTCCTATAACAGTGTATAACTGTGACTCTACCTGGCTTTATAGGTTCATGAATATCTTCACCAAGCAGATCATTCAATGAAACTGATGAGAGATGATACTTTGGATTTTGCCAGCACCAAGTTTTCTTTTTCTTTGTGACTAAGTTCAGGAACTGTAATTTATCTAAGTTATTCAGGGATGACACAGATATTAAATCTCCTCCACAGTCAACCTCCTTCACAAAAGTCTTGGTTGCTTTTGCAAACATCCTAAGAATGGGAGATATTCAACAAAAATCTGGAGAAACAAAATCAAAATGTGAGAAATACAAACAGTGTGAGGAAAAATATCCATTTACTCAGTAGTCTTTGACTTATTACTTCAGTTGGGATGAATATTTTTGTTGGTAACCATGGCACTTGTTAACAACTCAATTTTACAACTTTTTTGCACAGGTATTAAGTGAATCATTGTAGTTGTTAACTGAATTGCCTGGTCATTAAGCAAATCCAGCTTGTCTCATTGAACAGGAACCATCTTTACAAATCACAGGACCCTAGTATGCTGCAATTGTCATAAGTACATGTTGGTTGCCAAGTGTCCAAATTCTGGTCATGTGAATGGTGCAATATTCATAAGGATTTTAAGACCACAAGTGGTTACACAAAGCATTTCACTACATATTGTATTATGTATGATTATGTATGCGATAAATAAAATCTGAATCTGTAAGTTACCTTTTTCAGTGCTGTTACAATTTCAAAGTCGATAAAAATAGTTTTAGGCAAGGACTATAGTTTAAAGTATATCTGTATAAATAAGATTGATTTGTACTTGGAAGATTTCTACCCAGGCATACTCTGCAACTTTGTTCCCTTTGCTGTAAGAAAACAAAAGAACAACTTATTTTCACCAAAGTAAGGCAAATATTTTTAAAAATACAATGTTGTAACATAAATTTGATTTTATGTAGGGAGTTGGTGACTGTTGGCAAACATGTTTATGCAGTTTATGGCAATGAAAAATGCCATTATGCACTTCTTTTGTTATAAACTCTGATGATTTTTTTTCATTTAACAGAATAACACCATTCACTACTCTCTATATTAGAGGCTATGCCAACAGCATGTGCAACAGTGGCAGAAATAAAAAGAATGCTGTGTTTGTGTAAAAAACGTAGAGCTTAGTTGTAAGACAGCAAGAAGCCAAAGCAAAGCAAAGCAACTTTTTTCTGTTTAAATTCAAACCCAAATGCTTTGAAGCAGCATTTCTCTGTGCTGACAAAGGAATTTTGGAAGTTTAAACAGTCATAAAACTGCTGAGACTGAAAAATAGTAAACTAAAATAGAAAGTTTTGGTGGTTTTAGTTTACCCTCACATTTTAAAACTGTAAGAAATTGCATAGGAGACCAAGAAAGGGGGTATTTTGTGCTATCCCCCTTGGTACTAATTTGGATCATCCATGCAATTTAAGGAGCAGCAACAGCAAACCCACACTCCTCCCCACCCCCACCCCATCTAACCATACAGCACTGAACAGGAAGATCTTCATGAGGAAGGCGCAAGAGAGACAGCGGCAGTTCAGGTTCAGAGGGAGGGAGAGGCTGAAGAGGGTGAATCTTGCTTTGTCTCCGTCGCTGACAGAAGCAGCGGACGCACTCTACTAGATGGGGACAGGAGCATCAAGCAGATGGAAGCCAAACGAGTGGTAGACACTAGCTAGACTTGGTACAATACAAACTACCGTTAGATTTTTACAAGAGCAAAAGGTAGGATTTACAGGGGGGGAATTTAGCCAAGAAAGGACCATTTACCCCTAGTGCAGGAAAAGGCGGCTTTCGCCTAGAATAGCATCCGCAACCTCCCTTAGGCTTCTTTCTTTTTACTCACAATTTCCCAGGGTCGACAAGAACTCCACGGCGCAAGACCAATCCCTTTGCAATTGCTCCGGTCCGCGCTTCTATTGTTAGGGCCTGTCGCTGCAGACCGCGACGCCTCTTCACTCGACTGCAGCCGAGCCCTCTCCTGATTCGTTTTCCGAACTCGCGCTTCGTTTTTTTTTTGTTTTGTTTTTTTTAATTCGCTCGTGACGGGCGGGGAGGAGGCGTGTACTCCGAACGAGGGGCGTGGCTAGATGCTGCTGCTGCCAGCGCCGTAGCAAATACGAACTGACAGGCTATCATCGTGTTGTTATGATGAATGAGGTACAATGGTGCCTGCGTTTATTTGAAAGCTGCCTAATGGGAACGTTGTATTTATTTTCTAACGTAATAATAGTTACGCTATTAAGAGGTTACTTCGAATATATTTATGAAAAATACTAGGTCTGTATTTCCATGTTTCCAATGATAAACGATAAACACATAAAAAAAAAAGATGTGGGAGGCCTCATGGGGGAGATACATCTCTCCCGAGCCATCCCTTCTACTTTGGTTTATAATCCACAGTTGAGCAAATACTATCAAAACCAGCCAAAATGTCATAAGAGGGCACAATCTTTTAACTTCCCAGAATTTCATCAGGCAAGATGGTATGATAATAGAATAAAACTAAAAGTCTAAAAATCACTTCAAATGTGAATATAAAAAGCAGTTTAGATTTAGTCTGAAAGAATGTAAACTACCAGGTTTTTGGGGGGTGGGTGGGTAGGTGGGATTTACGAAACCGGATGATGACAAAATTTGTTGCAGCCCTAATAAATTACTCATCACCACCCCAAATATGACAGGTGATATAATACATAAAACATCAAGAAAACAAGAAACTGGTTGATCTTCATTTTTTTTTCTGTTATACACAGAAGTAGCAGCCTAAATTCTGAAGCTTGGAAACCAACCTGGAACAGATCTGCCTCTTGAATGCAGTTAATCATTTTTGTCTACATAACATTCTTTATGTTAGCAAGCCATGATATAAATTTTAATACTGGGTTAGGCCAAAGATTATATATATATATATCCACTTAAAGATCAAGGCCATTTTTATAACTGAACATTAGAAGTAAAAAAAAAAAACACCCCGAAAACCCCATGTTTCATGATAAAGTAAAAATCATATTCATATCATATTTTTCTGGGCATAGATTGCAACTTTGGCATTTGCAGCCTTATCCCCTGCTCCCTTTTCTTTTTAGAAGTAGGGCATTAAGAGCAGTTTCTTTTTAGGTTACCTAATAGATCAGGTCAGATCTGGTTGAAACAATCAGTCCTGTTGGTATGTACAATGCCATAAAGAGCTTTCTGGTCAAATCAGCAAGTTCCATAGCATAGATAAAATAAATAAAACAAAATAACTCAAAAATAAAAAAGAGACCAGCCAGTATGGCTAAAATGGCTTGCTTTCTCTTCAAAATCACCTAGAAGCATGATGAGAATAAATATTCTGGAGGCCATTCTAGCCAGACTGGGCAATCTGCTTTTATTTTTGAGTTACTTTATGTCTGAGTTGTCATTTTATTGCTTTTGTGGCTTAGTGCAAATGTTTTAAATGATTTTTCTTTATATGAGCTTTGCTTGCAATGGCATACAAAGGTAATAATATCACACAATTTGTATTTCAATATGACCAAGGGCAAAGTGTTTTATGCCTTGGTATAAGTATAAAACACAAGGTGTTTTATGCCTCAGTATTGCAAATTGAAGAGGTAGGGGCTTGAATAATATAGCCTTGTGGTTAAATTCATGTGGTTTTACTAAGTTGATGAATCTTACATTTCCACACTTTACTGAATGAAATAAAATCCTGGGTAAGGTTATGTGGATCTAGGTCATAGTTCTAAACATCAATAAGATTTTGAAATTCAGTTTTTAATCAGTTTAAAATATTAACTCAAATTATGGCAGAATTAAAATATATTTATTTGTCATATAGATATAAATATTTTAATACATTTAATAAAATTTAAAATTTCAAACATAAATATTCTCCAGTATTTAGATTACATTTATACTGGATTTCTTCTACTCAGATTCACCCTGAAAAGAAAACAAAGGCAAACTTTTAAAATGCACACTAAGCCTAACATTTATACTACATTTTTCACCATAAATTAACCTAGACATTCCAAACTTAAAGCAATGCTATATTATTGTTCTTAAAACTGATGTAAATTAAGCCAATACCCCACATTTCTAAACTAGCTGGTACATGAAATAAGATTCAGATTCAGATTTTTAATTTATCACATACATAATCATACACATTACAATATGTATGCCAAATCCAACATTTTTTGAAATGTCCATTCATACATATAAGTAGTCCTCTACTTAAAACAGTTCATTTAGTGACTGTTCAAAATTAAAACAGTACTGAAAAAAATGATTTATGACTGTTTTTCACACTTATAACTGTTGCAGTATCCCCATGGTGATATGATCAGAATTCAGACTCACATTTATGACAGTTACAGTGTCCTGGGATCATGTGAGTATCTTTTGCAACTTCTGACAAGCAAAGTCAATGGAGAAGCCAGATTCATTTAATAACCGTGTTACTAACTTAACAACTTCAATGATTCCCTTAACAATTGTGACAAGAAAGGTCATAAAATTAAACAAATGTTAACTGTCATTTAACAACAGAAATTTTGAGCTCAATTGTGGTCGTAAGTCAAGGACTACCTGTACTTTTATATAAAAAACTACTTGTTTGCTTACCTGACTGTAGTCTTCAACAATATAACTAAATTGATTGGGGAGGAACAATAATTCAGTCAAATCTAAAATTTAAACTATAATTTTATCTAAAGCCTTTAGCTATAAATCTACTTGAAGACAATTTTCACTAAGTACAATATGATTGTTTTGATGTGTTCCATAATTAAGTCAAGTCATTATCTGAACATTTTGGAAAATTTTTAATAATGTTGTCTTTTTAAATGGAATGTATTTGGCTAACCTGAATCAATTGATGCTTGCTCACAACATTGAGCCTCGTGTAATATAAACCATGAATAAGGGATTTACCCATGGGTGCTGTAACTGCTGTTTTGTAATTGTTCAGATAGCACGACAAGATAAAGGCAGCTATAGGTTGCCATTCCTGACAACCACTATTGTTTCCAACTTGTGACTATTTGGGTAACACTTTGTGGATTTCTTTTTCCAAATTGGAAGAAAATCTCCTCATACTGGCCTAATCGGTCACAATTACTGTGTGAGAGAGAAATCTGATCCTCTCAAGATCCTTAAAGCCTCTACATTAATACCTGTTATATACTGCGTCTGGAACACTCTCTTTTTATAACTTTTGGTCTCCTAGTTATATGTTTAAAGGTAGGAAGGAGGAGTTTTCCAACAAGTGAATTTAAAAAGAAATTATTCACTAAAACTAAGCAAAATTTAAATGTTTGAATGTCATGATAGCCCTAACATAATACATTGGGTAAACCAGATTAATGGATAACAAATGAATTAAAGGGAATCCTTTTAAATAAAAAAAAATCCAGAGTGAAAAAAGTAAAACAACTCAATCCAGTTTTATCTCTTTTGTGCCAGTTTTATCTCTTTTGTGCCTCTCCAACCTCATTAATTTTTAGAATCCAGAAGATCAGATTATACTGTCATATATCCTTTTAAATAAAAATATGTCTTAATACCTTGAATCATATTCTTCAGTTTGAGTTTCGATTGTTCTGCAGGATGGAATGAAAACTTAGTTATTTTTGATTACATCTTAGCCATTTATCTTATTTTCAGAATACAATATAAAGCGACCTCCTACTCTGGGCTACATATTTAGACTGCAACAACGTATATGACCCTTAGATGGCAGCAAAAAGGTACAGAAAATTGTTACTACTGTTTTGTACTGTACTTTTTTAGATTTATGCAATCCAGATTTGCTAGGTCTATGCATCCTGGTCTTATTTAGGAAAGGAGGGGAGGGGGAAACAAGACCCTGCCACACAATTATTGTATTGTGTAAAGTCAATGGGTAGTCCACATTCAATATGATAATGGCTTTCAATATGATATTACTCTATTACTCTATAATTCTATGTGCATAATATGCATAGCAAATAATAAAAGCAATAGTTCTATTTAACTCTCTCTTCCCTGATCTCTATTTTTACATAGAGAAAAGTACTGTATAAAGTAACAGGAACAACTGCCAGCAGAAACCTGGCATTAGGTATAGTTGCTCCTAAAGGAAACACTGAGCATGCATTTAAATTAATTGACAAATCACTGTTAAAGCAGTCATATTAGAAATTACTAAGTGGAATAGTTTATAACCTAAAGCAAATTGTTATATAAGTAGCTAGAAATGGAAAAGGGATACTAGCAAACTCTAAATTTAAATACAATGATTACACAGCCCAGTATTACTTGTATGGGTTCTTCTACAATTTGAAACTTACCTGTCATGAGTTTGAATAATGTTTAGACAGAAGCAGGTAATTTACAATTTTTAAAAAATACATTTTAGTGTAAGTGATCATTTGCAAGTCTTCAAGCATTTTTAATTTACTAAAATACATTTTATTTGATAAAAAAATTAGCAAATATACTTCAATTGGATAGAAAAGAGTTTTTGTTGAAATATAATCTCTCTGATACACACATATCAAATTTAATTCCTTTAAGAATTTCTTTTAAAGAAACACCAATGTTTCTAACTTAAAAGCAATTTCAAAACAAAATATATTAGATAGTTGTCCTTACCTCTTCTCCAGTTCATCTGTTTGAGTGCTGTGGATTTTGAAATGGAAACTTATCATTTTAGAAGTAAGAGCTATTGACTGATATACATACATTTTATTAAATGCATAACCCCAAATTTTTTTAACATAATTTCTAGAGTTGTATTCACACTTCTAAATTAATCAAATGAAATGCAACAGTGTTTCTGATCTGGTGTGTTAACTTACGGGACCGCCTGTTGCCATCATCAGCCTCCAATTGACCGGTGCGTTTCTACTGGGCAGGCCTCCTCGGGGTTCCATTGTTGGGTCAATGTCGCCTGACAGCCCCGAGGGTTCGAGCCTTCTCTGTGGCTGTGCCCTCCTTATGGAACGAATTGCCCCCTGAGATTCGGACCATTACAGACCTCTGGGCC
>JAEANM010002228.1:0-25087 GCA_017656035.1 Myanophis thanlyinensis
TTTTTCTTCTAACTTCCAAGCCATGGGGTTTTAAACTAATAATTGTTATTCATAACTGCTAACAAATCTGAAAAATACAAATAACAGGGTTAAAACCAGCATATTTATTGGAAATGTTGTGGGTTTCATTTATTTTGGGACACCCTGTATATAGCCACCAATGATATTTTGGATCAGAGCTTTTCCTTATTTCTTATTTCCTGATTTGAGGCCAAGGAAAGCAAACCAAGGTATCTGTAGGGAGGCCTTTCTGTTGTTCTAATTCCAGTGATGAGATGCTGAATCCCTCCCTTTTCTTCCCCAGAGACTCTGGAAAGTGGACTTCAACTACAGGAAGGTAACTATGAGTTAAAGAAATTGCAGTTGCTTGCTCTTTTAAGCTCTGATGCTAGTAAGTTTAAGAGAAACATAATAGAGCAGGGATGTCAAATTCAAGGCCTGGAGGCTGGATCCAGCTTTCAGGGTGCGTAGATTTGGCCCACGAGCCTGCCTTAGAAACAACAAAGAACTGGCCATGCAGTGCCTCTGCCAGACAATACACAGCCCACCTGGGCTCCATTTTTAGCTGTGAGAGCCTTCTGCAGCCCTCTTCCAGTGAAAACAGAGCCTGGGTGGGCTGTACATGGCCTCTCCAAGCTACATTTTCGCTGGCAGATGGCTGCGGGAGGCCATAGTGAGTGATGTTGAGCTGGCCACTCCTACCCCAGCCATGCCTCTGGCCATCCCACCCCAAGATCAAACAGAACCTTGTTGCAGCCCTCAATGAAATCGAGTTTGACACCCCTATAATAAAGTAACAAAAAGGAAAAATATAGGATTAGATACCTTAAGACTATGATGATCCAGTAAACTTTACTGATTTTATAATTTATGAGCTATTACTTGCCATTTGTATGTACAATATGAGCTTATACACCAGAGACAAATTCCTTGAGTGTCTGATCACACTTGGACAAATAAATCTGTTGTTTTGTTGTTCTGTTCTGTTCTGTTCTACTCCACTCCACTCCCACTCCCATTTCTATTCCACCTCATACAGCTGATGAACTGCCTCATCTGTCCGATTTTTGTTATAACGGAAATATACATCAATTCCACATATTCCATTCACACTTTTTTGTTTGCTTGAAAATGTTTTTTTTTCCTGAAGAGCAGGAATATTTAATATTTTTCTGGCCAAAGGCCACATTTGACTTTTGATTCTTACGCTGACCTTCAGCAAATCTGTGTCTCCAAGACAAAGTGCACAATGTCCAGGATAAACGTGAAACGTGATTTAAAATTCAAACTCAGTTAAAAAACTGTTACTATAACCACCCTCCTGGATTTAACCTTTTCTCTTATATTAAAGGAAGGTATGCAAAAACAATTGTAGGAGGGACATCGGAGAGCTCTCCTTTTGGTGGTGGTGGAAGCAGGTGTAGGTCCCTCAGATTGTATATCTCTCAGGTTGAGCAACTAAGATGCACAATGGAAAGATAGCATGAGAAAGAGATGCACAGAGCTGAGAATTTTGCAGCTCACTCCTTGCCAGCTCCACTTGAAAGGCGTTTGGACAACTGCTGCCAGTCAAATGATAGAAAACTAGAAGGATCAAAGATCTGCCGTGGAGTAAAGTATGGAGCAGGCTTGGAGCCAAAGGGTTACTTCCTGCCCCAACAAGTTTCAGGGGGCTGAACGGCCTTCTAGGGAAAAGGTTGTCTTTCCAACTTCAAAAAGATCAGCTGACTTACACACCTCCTCTGCTTTCCTCTTTTCAGTTGACTCCACAAGCAGTTGGCACGAGCTAGTTCTTAACAAAACCTCTGGTAACTAGACCAGTTTGTTCATCCTGAATGGTCATGTGGATGCAGCCTGAACTTGGTGGGGATTTCAGTGTCTGGTCCTTCCATTCTCATCACCTCTCAGTCTAGATGGTGCTTCCCCCAAGAGCCAGACTCGATGGCTTTCAGAGAAACCAGTTAGCCTTGTGAGCTTTGTCAGCCTACCTGGGTTTGGAGAGACTCTCCAATGATTTTTAAGTTTGCAATCTGCCCGAAGATCAAAAGCTTGATGAATAAGCATGATGTGCTCTTTTTGGCTTAGTGTTCATCTCTGCTCTTACGTGATCCCTGGCTTTGATGTTTTGCCCGTGCAAAGGTGGTTTGTCCGCCCAACCCAACTGTATTATGGTGCTCAACCAATCCTCCCAAAGATCCTAGGCAGAAATTTAAAAAGAGAACAGTGATTGTTGCCAATCACTGCAAAACTCTGCTCCGGGGGAATATAATTTCTGCTCTCAACCCAGATGGACTATGATTTGCTGACTGATTCACATCTTGTACCAAGGTGTGATTTGTTTCACCCTAACTTTTGGGTTAATTTGGAACTATGGTAAGCTGTCAGTCATGACTGGCAAATCATCATTTAGCTGGCCTCATCCTACATGCTAAGCAATAACCAAATAATTGTGGTTTAATGGGACATGTAAACCCAAATCTTCATCTCAATTTAGAAAGCCTTGTTTATTTTACTCTTGAAAGGAACTCATGATGCCTGTACCAGTCTCTTCTCTCAATATATGGTGTCAACAAACACATTGCAAGTTTATTCATAACTGTCAGGTAAAGATGCATACACACACACACATACACACACACACACACTGATTCCATATATTCTAATGATAGGCAATATCTTGACCTCGCTAGTTCATTCCTGAGCAATATACAGTCTAAAATTGTCATTTTACCCCATTATTTTTTTTGTTCAGACTTGCATTTTTAAGTAATCAGAATATAAGACAGGTTCAGCTGCACTAAACCAAAAACCCATCTAAAACCAAAGATTTCCCGAGATGTTCCTGGGAAGGTCACAAACAGGATATATAATAAGTGCACATTAAAAAAAGGAAATCTCTTTTCAATGAGCCAAAGCAATTGGACAGCAGCAATTCACCTGCTTTTTGTTCAACTTCCCCTTTGTGTTAGTATAAATAAGAGGAAAGAAAGTTAACACTTTTAAGTTGCAAAGTGACTGTGTAAGAAGCTCCTACTTCAAAAACAGATTCAGAGAAGTGGCTACTGCTTCCAATTTTTAAAACAATCACATCTAGGGTCCATTCCACAAAATGTACACAGAGCATATTTCATATGTATAATTAGAGGTGTTCAATATCAATGCACCAAAGCTATAGAAGCATTGGCATTGCATTGTCAGAATGTGATTGGTATAAAGAGAAAATCCCCCCCCCCAATCCCGGCATTTCTAGTACTAGAAGTCCGAAGGGTCATCATCCAATGAAGCTGAAAAGTCAAAATATTCAGATCAAGAAAACAAGATAATTATTCCCACAATACAGAGTCAACCTGTAAACTCCTTGTGCAGTGATAGCCAGGAACACAGGCAGTTTTAACTGAGGATTAGGCTATTTAATGGGAGAAAATAAGGCTATGCATGCACTAGTTCCAGCAAGAGGTGGCTTAAAGTACCAGTTTCTGAATGAATACAAGCAATAGTCTATTCTTATAATTAAGTTTAATTTATAATTAAGCTAAAACAATTTGAGCTTGTGGTGAACAATTTGGTGGAGCTTGCTTAACATCTGTTGAGACCAATAACCAGAAGCACTTTCGATTTTGTTCAACCATAATGTGCGACGCTCCTAAGAAGAATGACCAGTGATGACTGATTCTGGGAGATGGAACTCAACAATTCATGTAAGACCCAACAGTCAGCCAGTCCTATTTTATAAGCTGTGTGTATAATGTATGTGTATAGTATAATGTGTGAATTGCTCTGTTAATGATATCTATAGTGTGTCTTTGTTTCAAAACAGCAAAATGGTTGCAATACAAGCTTTCTCCTTTTTGCATGTTTGAAAGAGGTGGGACATGAATGACAATTTTTGATTTTGACAACTTTCCCTTCCACTGGTCCTAGAGTCAAATAGAACTGTTACCATTTATCTATAATGCTCCACCTTTGCTTAAAACAAATCCTATTGTCCTCTGTGAAATCTTAAGCCTGTAAAACATTTCAGCTTTTTCCCCCTGTCTTGTTAACTATATTTATAAACCTGTTTATATTTCTTTTAGAGTAAGCCTTGCCGAACTTGGTAGTTATTTATGAATAGAAAAAGAGGCTCAGCTAGACTATTTAAAATAAGGTCACCCTGCCTTCTCTGAGTTTTAAGATATGGGAGGTTCTTTCCTAATCCAATAGTCAATGGGAGGTCAATCAAAAAGATAAGTGAACAAGACAGATGGGATTTATTTACTAGTATCCAGTGTGTCCATATCTCTTCCACACAGAAACTTCTTTATAAGTTTTAGGGTAGGCATAAAGAGATTGATGTGTTTTTGAAAGATGTTTTATGGTCCTATTGATTTTTACTCTTGTTTACATAGTTTTATTGACAGCTGTAATGACTTTATGGCTTAGTTGGGTTTAAATGATACAATCATTGTTTTTTATGGCAGTTTCTGATCCTAATGGCTGTGTACTGTGAACAGGGTGCAAAGTCAGACAAAATGGACTCTGTTGGTCAGAAAGCAAGGCAGTCTAGGATGGGAAGCACAGCCTTTTCTACAGAAATTTTAAAGAGGAGATTCTGAACTTGGGAGTATTTTCAGATTCAACCCTGGTCCTAGCAATCCAAAAACTGTTTGTGGCCACCAATATTTTTGCTCAATATTGGTGATGTTAGGCAACATTGAACCCTATTAGGCACGGCAAATTTGTTCACAGAAATTCATACCTCTTTTGCTTTACTGTATTGTGTAGGGTTATCAGATCTGATTTGCAAAAAATTCAGCATCCATTAGATGGCAGCATGAAAGTTTTCTATACTTCTTTGCTGCCATCTGATGGTGATCTGGCCTCAATATGTTGGCTAGTACAGGTAGTCTTTAACTTATGATCATTTGTTTTGTGATGACAGCTATGACATACTGATAAAAAATGCTTGCAACCAGTCCTCAAACTTACAACTGTTACTTCAAGCCTGTAATCAAAATTCAGTTAGTTGGCAACTGGCACATATTTACAACAGCATCTCCATTTGTGGCCATCCCAGGGTTTTTTCAACAGTTAATGTGGGAAGCCAGATTTACTTAACAAATACAGCAAAAAAAATCATAAATCAGCTACAACTTACTTAATAACTGCACCGTTTAACGATGGAAACTCCGCTCCCAATTGTGATTGTAAGTTGAGAGCTAATTATACTATGGATACCAGATGGATCTCTGCATGGAGCTGCTATTGGATTGCTCAAACTTCCCAAGATGCTTCTTTTGACTTTTTAGCCCTAACTGGTTTAGACTATGATACCTGAAAGTCTACCTCTTTCACTGGTGTGCATACCCATGATCTATTTTATATATATTATGTATGAATCAGAAATGCTCTTATTTTTTCCTGTTTATCCTAGTAGCAACAAGGCTGGAAAGTAGGCTGGGTGGAGAGAAAGTGATTAACCCCAAATTACTCAGTACATTTTGACTGCTGAAGACGGACTTGAACCTAAGTTTCCCTAGTTCTAATTCAACGCCTCCTTTAGAACTCATCCCCAAAACAGAGGCAGGAGATAAACTACGGTATATCAAGCAAATGTCTATGGAGATTCTGTCATCCAGGTCATGGTTGTCCCAAAAGTGCTTTTTTCCCCAAGAGGCAAAACTGTCATTCAACCAGAGCTGAAGAAGTTTCTTGAATGAGAAGCGAAACATGTTCAGAGAGAAACCAGAAAGTCCAGTTGCCTGGGGGGGGGGGGGGGGAATAGCACCTTTGGGATAACTATATCAAGCCTTTTTTGTAAATAACATTCTAAGCTAGGAGCTGTTTCCAAGACAGATCATTATTACTAAGTTTTTGACTTGCAGAAAAGACACAACTCAGTTTAACAATTTTGTTTTGCTCAATAGCATGATGTACCTCCAAGACATAAATATTATATTGTGGCTTACCACAATGGCCACTCACTCATGCACTATGTTAAGACAACACATTGAAACACAACAGTGCAATCCCACTTTATAAGTTAACCCAACAACACTTTTTTGCTACGGCCTTGCTGGCCTCTGATTGGTTTAAGGCTATTTTGGCTTGCTTGAAGGCAGGGGGTCTCCAACCAGCTGGCTGAGGAATTCTGGGAGTTGAAAGTCCACAAGTCTTAAAGTTGCCAAGGTTGGAGACCCCTGTTTTAAGGAATGGGTATTGCTGAAAGAGGTTACTCTATTTTGTTGTGATGGAATTGCAGTGAATTTGGGAAGGGGAGTTACTTAGAGGGCTCCATAGGGTTGGAAAGCCATCTGTAAATATATTTCACAGGGATATTGTAGGTTAGCATAGATCTTGAAACCCTTTTCTTTTTCTTATCTATTTTTGACATTTCTGCCTCTCTTTTTTTGCTTTGTTGTCGTTTCTTTTTTTAAAGTGTTTTTCAGGTTTTGTAAACTACTAAAGTCAGTGGGAGTTGGATAGGATATATACTAAATTTAGCATGATGCTATTATTATTATTGTAGGTGTTTGTTATTGTTAATGTTTAACTTTTAATTTGTAGACATGTTATTCCAGGCTGCAAGTAAATTTACTAGAATCTCTGAACTCACACACATAGAATTCTGCATCCTGTCAATTACTTAAAAAAAAGACATGGAAAAATGGATTAGAAGAAGGCATTTTTGACTACATGATAGGAAAAGAATATTTCACAATAAGAGTAGTTTGGCAATGAAATCAATGGCTCAAAGAAGTGTAGGACTGCCTATCTATCACTGGTTTTATTGAAACAAATAGTATCTATCTGGGTTGTCTCACACTAAACAGGTGTTTGGTAACTTCTGAGCTCCCCTCTAACTTGAGAATTTTCTGGAGGAGATATAAAATACTAATTGGGGAAGCCCATCTATCTAACTCATTCCTAGTCCTAATTTATAAATATGAAGACAGCTTCTTTACATTTAAACTGGTATAATATTAGATTTCAGCCACTTTGGCATAGTGGTTACGGCAACCGATTGGAAACCAGGAGATTGTGAGTTCTAGACTCATCTTAGGCATAAAGCTAGCTAAGTAACCAGTTCTCAGCCCTAGAAAAGAAATAATGGCAAACCACTTCTAAAAATTTGCTAAGAAGATTGCAGGAGCTTGTCCATGCCATTGCCAAAAATCAACAGTGACTCAAAAGCACCAACAGAAATTAGAGATAAATTGTGGCTAGCTGTGAGGGTGCTGAAATCTTGTGATTGTGTCTGCTATCACATGTTTACCCATGGATAAATATACCATGATTAGCGCAACACGATTTTAAGTGATATAGCCAGTAGTGTCTACAAAGTATAGTTTAAAAAAAGAAATTAAGATGGTGACCACAAAGTTTGACTGAAGTTCTGTCTATTTTTACGTGTTTCATCATGACACTCCTGTTTATACTGAACTATAAACTAAGCTGATAGTTAGTTTCACATAAGATGCTGATTTAATAAACAGATGGATAGTTTGTGAGGAGTCTTCGCATTGCTAACAAATATCAGCAACAGAACTATAATTACAATTTTCCTTTGCTGCCTCTTTCAAAAGGGATATTATGGGGCCAGAACTGAATTTTTCTGTTAGGCATGCCTAGTCATCATGCCCAACCAGCAACAGATCTTCAAAAAGATAAATTGCTATGGCCAAAGTGCAGTCAGGTTGTTTGCTGGATTGTAATTAAACCAAAATGTTCTCTTCTCTCTTGTTGGGGTTTGGTTTTTTTTGGACAACAAAGGTTATTAGGCCACAACTGATCTTAACTTCCTCTTTTCCCTCCCACCCTTTCTGGTTCTTTATTAATTTTTGGTGGACTATTTTCAGATCCCATTTCCCTCTAAAAGCAGAATGGACAAGCAGAATGATCACTCCCACACCCACCTCCTTTTCTCGGAGGCTTACAGGCCGAGCCCTTTATACCTTGAAGCCAACCCTTAGAACGTCTCCTGTCTCAAGAAGAGCAACAAGAAAAGAGAACAAGCTAGATTTGATAGAGTCCACTTTGTCGGGCAGAGTGGAACGGGTGAGGAATGGACTGTCCAGAAATCTTGGCAGAACAGTAAAGGTCTTAGCTATCCATGAACCGAGATGGTGCCCTTTTCTGAAGAAGCAAGCGGCACCTTCATGCAACCTCTTTCCCACCCTGAGCACCAGCGTCAACTCCAGGCTTGGCTTTTGTTTGCATACTTTGGGGTGTTGATGAATAGGTCTAGTTGTGTAGCAGCTCAGCAAACATGCCAGCTAACCAGCGGAGGTGTGAAAATCTTGCTCTGTTGAACAGACCCTTCTCTAATTAAAATCCAATAACGAATCAGCACTGTCATTCCGATCTGGGTAATAAAGGCAGCCTCTCTTAGAAGAGAAGAGATACTTCCAAGTCTCCATCCTACCCTCACCCACCCCCTATTTGTTCAGGTGCATGGGGACTCCCCCTCCCCACAAGATCCATTCACACACACATACACACTCACCCACCAAATCCTCCAAGGCCTATTTGCACAGACCGGGACACTTTTCCAAAACATCCAAGATGTGTATTTGAATTTGAAATAGAGGGGTGGACTCTTAATAGCCCTCCTGGCACCCCACCCCCACCCCATTATCCCTGTCCCTTTTGCAGCTCCTGTCCTCCTTCCCTGCCCCCCCCCCAGCTATTCAGGGGCTGAATGGAGTGGCGGGTGGGTGGAAATCGCCTCCTTTGCATTCCAATCTCCAGGATGATACTTTCGGCAAACAGAAAGTATCTCGAAGAGACGCCCCATTCCTGGAACCCTTCGCTCTTTAATCTTCTCATCAGATTCTCAGCCATGAACCTGGAGCCCGGCCCTCCAAAACCAGCTGGAAGAGGCATTTTCAAGGACCCTCTCAGGAAATCTCTCTTGTACGGTCACACGACCTTGAGTGACTCGTTCCCTTCCTTCCCAAACACCCCCAGCCGTGCACTGCCTGTTAATGCCCGGATTTGGCCCTAAAGGCTGATTCTTCCCCCTTTGGAATCCATCAAATTGGACTTGATGAATCCAGACGGTTGGGCTGGGTGTTGGGAATGGAATCCGTTTAGTCTGTCTTGGCCATATGGCTGGCCAGAAGGTAAGCATGCCCACCTCAGAAGGGTACCATAGCAAAGTCAAAGTCACCAACCTCAGGTCCTCTTAACCATCCATCAATCAAAAAATCAAAACAGAGCTGGGAAGTCTTCTAGTGCAACCCTCTGCTTAAACATTTCGAACAAGTGGTCAGCCAGTCTTTTCTTAAAAAAAACCACTGATGGAACACCCACAACATCTGGTGGCAAGTTGTTCCACTGGTTAATTGTCCTCACTGTCAGGAAGTTTCTCCTTAGTTCTAGGTTGCTTCTCTCCTTGATTAGTTTCCATCCTTTGCTTCTTGTCCTGCCTTCAGGGGCTTTGGAGAATAGTTTGACCCACCTCTTCTTGGTGCCAGTGCCTCAAATATTGGAACACTGCTATCATGCCACCCTTTCTTCCTTTCTTTAAACTAACCATACCCAGTTCCTGCAACTGTTCTTCATATGTTTAGTCTCTTTAATCATTTTATCAATCACCTTAATCATCCCTTCAAGACAGACCAGACTAGAAATCCCATGTTGTGTTAGTCAGTGCTATAAATCTATAGTAACAAGAGTCTTGCAGGTCTCAATGCATTTCCTCCTTTTTCTTTTTATCTGATTGGTGTCTCCCTCCTATTCCTCCAGATTCTGCCCTCCAGAGATTTTGGCCTCCTAACATCTTCAGCCAACATGGGCTTTGTAATCCAATGCTTCCAGAGGGCCACATGCTATAGGAAGTTGTTCTAATCTAGGAACTGCTTGAATGGACAAACTAGGAGATAGGAAATAGGATTGCTTTACTTGCTACTATTCTGGTTTTCTGCTGCACGTTTATAGGAAGGGGGTGGAACATTTGAAACATTATAGACAGAACACTACGAGGTAGGTGAGGGTTATCCCCTCAAAGATTACCCTCCAGAATAATCACAAACAGAAAGCCAGAAAGAAGCAAGGTTTTTGCCTTCTAGTTTAAGTTCCAGATCTCCGCTTGCAAAACAAAAACAAAACTGCAAACTCTTATTTAGGTACATGCATCCACATGAATGTAGGTCAGATCCTGCCTGCAGAGTTCACACTTGCCGTAGGTTCAACTTTGGCTCCCTGGATCAAAGAAGAGAGTTGTTGCCTCCAGCTCTGACTTTGTGGTTTGGATCAAACTAAAGTTAGTAAAGCCAGTTTGGTGTACTGAAGTGGTTAAGATATCGGGCTAGAAATGATACCATGAGTTCTAGTCCACCTGCCTTAAGCACAATTGCCAACTGGGTGGCTCTGAGCCAGTCCCTCTCTCTGCCCTGGGAAGTGGGCAATGGCAAGCCCACTTTTGAAAATCCTTGCTTAGAAAAGGGCAGAGATTTTGTCAGGCGTCAACACTGACTCAAAGGCACAAAATAAATACTAAATTTAAAAAAAAACGCCAATATACCAGGGCTAGTGCAACTGGTGAACTGAACCTGGATCCAGAAACTAAGCTGAATCTTAAAATCTTTTTTATCTTTTATTTATACATCTTTCTTCTTCTTAATCTTGTATCTTAATCTTGAGAATGCAACATTGCCCACAACAGAATGGCAGTAGCCTAGTTCAGCTAGCTATAGCATAGGATAGAATACATGAGTCTTAAAACCGACGACCACAATTAAGCCCAACATTTATGTTGCTAAGTGAGTTTTGCCCCATTTTACAACCTTTCTTGCCACATTGGTTAAGTGAATCACTGCAGTTGTTAAATTAGCAACACTGCTGTTACGTGAATCTGACTTCCTCATCAACTTTGCTAGTCAGAAGGTCACAAAAGGGGAATCACATGACTCTGCGGACACTGCAACTGTCATAAATGTGAACCAGTTGTCAAGTGTCTGGATGTAAATCACATGACCATGCTGCCACAGTCATAAGTGTGAAAAATGGTCGTAAGTCACTTTTTTCAATGTTGCTGTAACTTCAAACAGTCACTAGGACTACCTGTAGTATGAACTGCACCGCACACATCCAGTGCTCGGGTCTCAGGACAAAAGGCAGGACAAAGAAAAGGCCAAGAAAGCCAAATGGGCACATTCCTATCAGAGTTAAGCCACAACTTTGCTTAGTATAAAAAGACCAGTAGTCTTCTAGTCCTGTTTTCTAGTCCTGTCCCTGTCTGGGACTCACTAGTCCCAGAAATAATTACTTTTGTCACTGACACTGGATTTTAAATGAGCGAAGTGACTTCTCAAATGCTATTGCAAGCTAACCATCTGGGATGTTACATTTTCCAAAGTGAATATATAAAATCTATATTATCCTCACAGGCCTGGCATTACAGTTCACATTGTTTATTGTTTTAAAATGTGCGTCTGGTATCTTAATAATAATAATAATAATAATAATGTCTTTGACCCAATTGGAGTCAGTCTCCAATGAAAAATAATGACAAAAGACCCTGATAGACTGGCAGAAAAAAAAAGTTGCTTTTTAGGAAATCTGCTTGGGGAATCCAATCCCCATAGTGAAATATTACCCACAAAAATTCCCTTGAATGAAAACTCCCTCTCCCCCCCCCCACCATCAATCCTTGCTTCATTCTCACATCAGCCGATATATTTAGAGACAGTTAATTATTTTTCATCTCGATTGCGTGTTCCTTGGCACTTCCAGAGTGTTTTCTTTTAAGCGCCAGTCAACAAAGGAGGAGAGGCAGCAAAACAAGAAGGCGTCTCCGCCAAAAGGGAAAGGAAAAAAAAAAAAAACATTTACTGTTAACTGTTTTGCTTGAAAAGTGACAATTTATGCGAGAAGGCGAGCGAGCAGCACGGCGCTGAGGCTGCGTTTCTCAACCGGACCAGCAAGAGGCGCTCGTAGCACGAAGGAATACTGAGAGCCAAGGCTGAGTTTTAAAAAAAGCGCAGAGCTCGGAAAGAAACTACAAGTTTTCCGCCTTCCCAGCGAAAAGCAAAAATGAACTTCTGCAGGTTGTTTCGTTGCCCCTCTGAAATATCAGCGCCGGCTTAAGCGGTTCGGAGGCCGCAGGGCCGGCGGAGAGGCGAGAAGCGTGTGTCTGCTTCCCTTCGCTCTTTTCCACCATCCCCAAAAGGAGGGAGCCGGAGCTGGCGGTTTCGCCAAAAGTCCCAATCCGTGGTAGGACATACGAACAGAGGTCACCTGCATGCTCCGGATCCGGGGGTGGGGGTGGGGCAGGGAGGAGCGCTGGGTAGGATCAAAAGTGTCAATTCTTCCAGCCCTCAACTCAACTGCGACCTTCGCTGACGCCGCGCAAAACGCGCAGACGAAAGAGCGCTGCGTGGTCAAATCCCGACTAAAGCGTTGCGCGGGATCCGTATCGGTTTCCTAGCACGGCTTCAGCAAGGCGTGGGGGGGGGAGGTGTGTGTGCCTGCGACCGCGCATGCCGTTACCCCGGATAAATGAACTCGAATCGCTCCAAAACCCCCTTCCTCCTTGCCGCCTGGGTACCATTCACCACACCTCGCTGTGTGTGTGTGCGTGTGTGTGTATGTGAAGAGAGGGGAGGTCTTCGGTTGGAAGGAAGAAAACGGGGCGCCCTGCGATTTCTAAAAGGAACCAGAACGGGGGATCTTTTAGGATCCCTCTTAAATTGGGGGTGGGGTGGGGAATTCGGGAGTCGAGATCGGCTGAGCACCAAATCCGGGTGTCTTAGAGATGTTTTGGATTTGATAAACTGAGTTGTGTCTGATTGGTTAAGTAGTCCAAGAAGACCCGTTTATGTTCAGGAGTCTCAGCTCCCCTCTGAAGAGGTGAAATAGCGTGGGAACGGCGTAGGAGGGGATGCTGGATGCTATAGGTTGAGAAACGCGCTCCGTTCCTCAGTGGGCCCCCGTTCTTGCCTAGGCTGTGCGCACAAGACCCGTCCGGAGTTCAAAAAGTCCCAGCCAGCAGCTTCCCCTTGTTCCCACCCATCTGTGAAGACGCAGCCGAGGCAATTGCAACAGAAGCTTGAACACGAGTCTAATCACAAACTAGGATGGCCCGGCAGAAATAATGGAAGCATCCAACTATGGGGGCAAAAGCAGATGCTGACCGACCTTCGCTGGGAAGAAGAGCCTTGAGCGCAGAACCGCCCTGCACTGGATACGCGAAGACGTTTCTCACGTTCTCATTTACTCGAGAAAAGAATGGGCGGCGCTTAGCGGAAGAGGGGGACCTGGACGCCCCAAAACCCCTGCGTTTGAGGATGCCCGAATTGGGCGAAAGGGTTAGAAGCGGCCGGTCCCTTCCCTTTCATCTCTAGCCTTCCTTCCTCAAGACTATTTCGACCCCCTACGTTTTTCATAGCCCTCACGTCACAGACTCAGTTTTTCTGTCTCTTAAGGTCAGCAGGCCTCCAGGAATCTGGATAAGGTCCCTGGAATTTCCCACCCTCCTTCCTGTTTTCTGGTCCTTCTTGACTAATTGGAGATTTCTGGATGATAGTTTATGGTCGATAGTATGTAAAAGGAGTAACTAAGGAAAAGGTTCATTTATTCCATCTTTTCAAACTTGGCAACTTGAAGACAGGTGGACTCTCATAATTCTGGGAGTTTAAATCCTCTCATCTTCGAGTTGCTAGGTTTTGAAAAACACTGATGTGACTCACATCCCGTTTTTCATACAAGAACTCAAATTGGCATACATAATATATATTCCAACCTTCTAGTTTTCCCAACAATAATCATGTGAGATAGATTGGAGTGGAGAAAGAGAGAAAGAAAAGACAGAAAGAAAGAAAGAAAGAAAGCACTTGACCAAGGCCACCCAGGAAGCATCTATGGAGGAGAATGGACTGAACCTTGCCGTTCCAATATCCAGCATATTCATCCCTGGGGGGTGGGGGTGGATGTACTGGCATTGATGAAATACAGCAGGTCTTCTTAGCTCACAACTAACACCTTATGGAGGCTAAATAAATGGGAAACTCAGCCAAAGCATTCTCTTGCTTCCAAATAGCAATATGGAATCTCTGGCAGGTCTCTGAGATCCCTTCAGCATAAACAGGAACAATACCCTGTCCTTTCCCAGTAGGTGTTACTACCATTTTACTTCTTGCCCCTTCTGCAGAGTGAGGTGCTTTTAAGCAGGATCTCAGTTTCTTTCCTCGAGAATGGAGAAAGCTGAGGATGCGCCTCATCCCGGCAGGGGTGCCCGCTATAGTCTTATTTTTAATTTCATTTAATTTAATTTTATTTTATTAAATTTCTCTACCGCCCCTCTCCCGAAAGACTCGGGGCGGTGAACAGCCTATAAAAAACAGTACTGTAATTTTTAACCATGCCCCCCCCCCTCTTTCTCGAGCGCGCTGCTTACCGGCCTTGACCGAACAGTGGATGTGCGCCTTGGACTCATAGTAGACCCAGTCGAAACCGGCCTCGACGGCCAGGCGAGCCAGCATGCCGTACTTGCTGCGGTCCCGATCCGAGGTGGTGATGTCCACTGCGCGGCCCTCGTAGTGCAGCGACTCCTCGGAGTGGTGGCCGTCCTCGTCCCAGCCCTCCGTGACGCGGAGCTTGACTCCCGGCCACTGGTTCATGACGGAGATGGCCAGCGCGTTCAGCTTGTCCTTGCAGCGCTGCCGGGATCAAGCAGAGGAGAGGCGAGCGTGGCGGCGGGAGTCAGAACATCTGGCAGCGCAGTGGGGCGGGATGGGGTGTTGGGGAATTGTCACGGCTGGGCTGGCTGGCTGGGCAGGGGAAGCGAAGTCCCACAGTGGGAGACAGACCGGCGTGTTTCCGTCCCCTCCCTCCCCCCGCAGGTCCCTTGTGGCCAAGCCACCCTGGGGGTTTCCCTCCCAGCTGAGATATTCGAATGGACCCAAAGTGGGGGGATGGGAGACACTTGTGAAGGGCTCCCAATTCTGGATGGATGGTCAGCTTTGCAGTCCAGATATGGTGACCCTGACATTCTCCTGCACAATCTGTGTAATTCTAATTGAATAAATTTATTTCTCCTTTGTTTAAAGGGTTCTTAAGCTACCCGGAGGGGATACCTCCCACCTGTAAGCAGACAAAAGCTGGGAGGGCCTGGCAGGCAGCTGATCTTTTGCCCAAGTCTGAGCACCCTAAAGCAGGTTAGTTGCCACAGAGCCAGAAGTCTAGAATAGCTGTATTTTAGAGCATCTATTTTCTTTTTCAAACTTGGCGCCTTTAAGAGGCGTGAACTAGCTGGGGAATTCTGGAGTCTAAAAGCCTTAAAGTTGCCAAGCTGGTAAAAAACACAGCTTTAGATCATTTGCTTTCTTGTGAGATTTGAGTAGAACTCCCTATGCATTTTGCTCTATTACTAAGGATGGGTGAAGAAATTGGGTAGGTGGGAGATGTACAAGAGGGAGAGTGCAGCTCAACAGGGAGCAGGTGGACAAACTCTGGAAGAAACTGAAGCCACCCACCCACCCATGGGCCTTCTGATATCTGTTCTACAAAGCCTGTTCTCCCAGACATAAAGCTCTACTGAGATGATGGAGGTTCTTGAATAAGCTGTGCTGCTGTGTCCACACAAGAGAAGCCAGATCTGAAAGATATGCTTCCATCATGTTGCTCAATCCTGCCTTGCTACCACATCTATTGTCTTGGCGGGGACCTTCATCCTAAGACCCAAAGTTGGACCTTGGAAAAAACTCCTGCCATGTGGGCAGAAGGAGAGGAGCAAAGGGACACGCAGTTCCAGGAATGTGCCCCTCCAGAGTCATTCCAGTCATAAACTGGATGCGACAACCCACAAACATCTCTGGCCAACCTGCATTCTGAAGTCATTTTGACAGAACTCCAACTTTACCAGTTACCAAATCACCTGTCCAGCTTAGCTGAGAAGAGGCCGGAAGACAATCCAAGGTCATTATGTGTCCTGTGGCAGCAATAGAACCTCTAAATGGACTAGAAAATGTTTAAATAGTTTTGTATATTTGCCCAGAGCCTACTGGAGTTGAGCAGCCAGTAAAAGTAAATAAATAATATATTTAAGTATTTTAGGAGAGAGCAGTTGATTAGACCCTAATAGAATTAGTGCAGAACCATTGATAGCTAGGCTGGAGGTATTTGAGTTTCCTACAGTTAACAAGTCTCTCATTAATTTTGGTGGGTTTATTCAAAAACTGGTTGGAATGAAGTCTTCCTCTTGGTAGAACTTGGGTTATGATTATGCCTTACTTCCTTGGTGTAAAATGACTATTGAATGGAAGAATATCCACTGACCCAGTTTCCTTCCCAGATAAATGAAAGATTGTTGGCACTGACTGGATTTGCCAAACACCTTTAAGGATAATGACCCGGTAGTTGCATTCACAAGCATGCATAACTTGGTTAGTTTTACCTTGAATGTGTAACTTGGTTAGTTTCAGCTTGAATGGGAGGGAAATAATTTATTCTGTTAAATCAGACAACTCGATTAGTTTAATAGTTGAATGGTCTGAACACCCAAAATTGATTAATTGAATAGACTTGGATCTTTGGGAGAGGAACAACATGCAAGGTTAATAATAAATAAATAAACTCTATTTTGTTTAATGTGATTAACAAATATAGACCAACTCAACTTTCTGTGAAAAGATGCAAGTAAGTAAGATAAAACTTTCCTAGCCTGAGAAATAAATTCATCTCTGTGACTAATGGGATTGACTCCCTAAAAATTTAGATTTTCAGATTTAGCTTCACATGTCCCATTCTTGAGTGACTTCTATCCATGAAACGTTTTTAAATGAATGGAAGGGAAGAAGAGTTAAGGTATCTTCTGAGATCCTGCAGCAGCAAGAAGCATCTATTTTGCTTTATAAAAGAACCGAAAAAAGGAAAAAAAAATGGCCAAATTTGGAGATTGCAAAAGCTGGACTCTACTGCTTCAAGCTATGAAAGCATACGGATCTAGAAAAACACAAGTTATTTGTATACACAGAAAAATAAGGTTAAATCCTCAAGTTTTACTTAAGTTAGGTAACCTAAATGAAGTTTTGCTCACTTCAGGAAACAAACACACCCACAACACACCCACACATACACACACACACAGACACATCCTTAACCCCCCTCCCCCCAACTATTTTTATCTGATTCCTGGACAGACCATTCAGTTTTCTTGGCAAGGGTTTTAAACGTGTTTGCCATTCCCTCTTTCCTAGGGCTGAGAGAAAGTGACTGGCCTAGGGTCACCAGGCTGGCTTTCTATCTTCTAAGGCAAGGCTAGAACTGACTTCCTATTTCCTATCTCAGTGCCTTAACCATTACATCAAATTGGTTTTGATCACCCTGTTCACAATCTGAGAAAACAGAATTCAGGAACAGTTTTTCTACTTAAAATTTTCCTGGCCTAAACAATAGTCTGTGATTTTGCCCCCACCAGATGTTGCCCTTAGGTTCTTGTAAATCTCATCCCTCCAGGATGGATATTCCCCAATATATAATTTATTAATTATTATTTGTGAATAGATAAGGAGGTGTTTCACTTCTTCCTCTAATACTTGTTTGAGCTCCTACAATTTGTAGCTAGGGATTCCAGGACCCTAGAAACTAAAGTCATTAGCAACTTGGCCATAAGTTCCCATAGATTGTGGATTCAATGGAGAAGGAACCAAGGAGGACCTCGGTGTATCCTACTAGTAATCTCTTAGCATTTCCTCCAAAAGGCTAGCCTTCAAAACTTTTAAGGGAGACAGATTTCTAAGCAAGTGAAAGTAAACAATATTTTCCAAACCAATGTTCATTCATCTCAAATTCCATGAATTAGTCTTTTAAAGCTAGGGACAACATCTTTCTGGAAGCACCCACAAAAGCAAATAAAAGACAGGTCAATGTTCTGTTGCATTATCTAAAAAAAGGGGGATTTCTGGGAGAAAATAAATAACAGGTTTATAAAGAAGGAGAAGGAGTTCCAGAATCTTTGCAGTTTTGCTGCAAAGCATAAATAGGCCTCTGAGATTGTAGCAACGATAGAACAAACCTTTTCCAGAGGCTAATGACTTTGCACTGGACAATTTCTTGCACTTTCTCTCAGGAATACCTTTTGCCATTTCACCTCTCCAGCAAAAAGTATGAGCCAGCAAGGCATTTTTTACCCCTTTCAGAGTCAACTTTTGCAACATTGTTTTTTAAGACCAACTCAGGCTGATTTTGGCACCCTTGTACTTGCCTTTTATATATTTTCTTCAGTATGAAGTTTAGCCCCATAAAACTTAGTAGGGTTTACTTTGGAATAAACACAAGTGGGATTGGATTGCAAAAGAGGAGAAATTGCCTAGTTCCACACAACTTCACATTTCTCTAGAAGAATGGCTTCTACAACTCCCTGGCCATTCTGGAACTTGTATCTATGGAGATTCTCTGCCTTCCAGGTCATGGTTGTGCCAAAGGTGCTTTTTCAAGAGAAAGTCCAGTTGCCTTTTGAAAAAGCACTTCTGGAACTTCTAGTTGCCATCTGATTGAATGAAGGCTGGCAAAAATAGATAACATCTCAACAGTTTTAGAAATTGCTGCAGTGGATAACTGTTTTAAGAGTGACCTCTTTGGGGGAGGTGGGGGGGGGAGAGATTTAAGTCATAATCTTCATATTCGTTTATATCAGAAGGATGCTGCTAGGAAGGATAATGCGTAAAATGCACATCAGCTCGGTGGCCAGGTAAGCGAGTGGGTTTTCCTACCCCTTCACCGCACCGACAGCAGATCCCGGATCTCTGCCGAGGGGATGGAACTAGACAGCAGGAACTGATCCCCCATACCTGCGCTTCTTCCGTGAGCGTCCAAAGAGCCGAAATGTCTGGGGCTACGAAGAATCCGAGGCCGGTTGCCCAAGGCGCGCGGCTGGGCTGGAGGAAGAGCCAGGCGAGCCCAGCCGTTCGGGGTTCTCGGGCTCACGGAGGGAACTTCGCCGGCGAAGGAGGAGAGGGGAAGGAAAGATCTACAGAGCCGGTTTATTGGGATCGAAATCCTCACCCGCAAAGGCGGCAGCACTGAGCACCTTTGGCTTCCATCACTCCTCCAAGACATCTTATCTGCCCGGTCCTTTCTTTGCAGGACAGCTTGGGCAGAAAGAAAAGGGCCGAGTTGCGGGGGCTAAACTGCATGCCTAACTACTCCTGCCTTCTCCAAGGCGCCTTGTCGCTTTTCACTTTCTCTGCCCCCTTTGCTGAGAAGGAAGGCGGCACGCGTGGGGTCTCTCTCCAGGAATAACTCCCATCGGGTGCAAACCTCGATCTCCTGCATGGAGCGGGACTCTCCCCCCCCCCCGCCCCACTCAAGCCCCGAAACGCGCTAAGAAACATTCGCGGACTCTACTGCCTTCCTCCCTGCGGGCTGAGAAAGGGGCTCGTTTGTCCCAGACGAATCGCAGCTCTGGTCTGGCGCCCCTTATGTCCCCCATGGATCTATTCAGAGTAGGGCACACCTGGGGAGGGAGGGGGCGGCGGCTAGAAAGCCGCGGTCACCTGCCAGGAGAAATTCTCTCCAGCTCTGCCGAGTTTTGCCTCTTTCTCCTCCCCTCACTTAGTTAATATTAACCGGCCGCGGCTGGTTGGGAAGGGGAATGCTTCTCTACCCGAAAGGCTTCCCTTCCCCTCTCGGCCCCGCCCCAGGAGGGAGACCGCTTTGTCCAAGCTGCCTGGCCGCTGAGCGAGACAAGGGTCAAGGCGGAGACGAAGGGCCCGAAGCCGCCAGGTGCATTTCCGCCGCCAAGCGGCGTTCTCTATTAGCTAATCTCCCCCCCCCCCCCACCTCAGGCGCTGAGGGCCGCCGCAGTGGGTATTTTCCTGCCTTCGTGCCCAGGGTCAGCCAGCCTCCGCGGGCATCCCCTTCCCCCAGCGCACGTCCCCCAAAGTCTGCCCCGGAGCGAAGGCTACCTTTCCGCCCCAGGGCGCGCTCCGGAATCCGGAAACGAGCGAGGCGAGGCGCGATGGGAATCTCCCGGGATTGCGTCTAGCGTGGCGTGGCTGGGACTGGGGCTGGGGCGCGGTGTTTGTTGCGTCTGAGGGAAGTTGGCGGAAGGTCAAAAGTTCAAAGGCTGACAACGAAGGCTGCCAAGGAGGCGGCCGGGAAGAAGCAAGGGAGAGTCTTGCCTTGCAGGTGCCTAGTTTCGCCAAACAAGGGAGCTCCAAGCCGCGTGGGAAGCGCGCGTGGGAGCGGGGAAGAACAGGAAAGGCGGCGGTCAGAGGGGGCTAGGCTCACCGGTCCCCTCCGTTGCCTGACTTCTTCCCCCCACCCTCGACCACACAAATCCAGGCCGCTTGTTCCAAATTTACCTCCCCTGCCAGACCTATCTTCGCCTTTCCTTCCCAGACCGTCTAGATTACACCCCCATCACCTCCAGCTCACTCACCACTGGCGTAAACGTCCCTTATACCTTCCAGACGGATTCCCCGGGAGTAGGGCCCGCCTGGGTGCATTTCCTTTGCTCCTCTCAGGCTTTTCGGAGGAGCGCGAAGGAAAGCGACCTGCGCCAGCAAAGGCCAGGCGCGCGCACGCGCAGGACCCCAGCCGCGCAGAGCAGCAGCGGCAAGGCTCATCCTGTGGTTTCCGCGTCACTGCCAGCCCCGCCAGGAGCTCGCAGCCTCTCCGGCCGCCTGGAGCCAGGCTCCAGGCTGAAACCCGAGCCCTGGCGATCGATCAGAGAGGAGTAAGTGGAGCTGAAAACGCGAGGTGCGGTTGACTTGCAGCCGCGCAGCTAACCCGGCTCGCGCGCCTTTGCAGACGAGTTAAGGTTTGGGGTGGGGGTGGGGGATGGGTGGAACAGCAGGACGCAGCCACAAGAAAGCCAGGAGGACGCGAACGCCACCCGGGAGCTTAAAGATTCCCACAGTGGCGCTGGTCCCACCGCCGCCTCGCCTCGCCTTCTGCTCTCGGGTGTGTGTGTGTGTGTGTGAAGCCTTCGCTTTCCTGGAGGCAGCGCCGTCGGGGCCCCGACAACTGTTGGAACTCGCCTCGCGCGCGCTTCCAAACCTTCCCAGGTCCCGGGAGATTTAAGGTGGTCAGATGGAGATGGCGGGGCGGACGGGCGGGCAGGCGCGTTTCCCGTAGCCCCAAGCGAACTCCTCGCCGAACGGCAAGGGCGGGACGCGAGCAAAGAGGCGAGAAGTACGCCGCCGCCCCTCCGCCCTTCCAGGGACGACTCGGGCGGAATGGAACTGGTTCTCTGGGTGCTGAAGGTGGGGCTTCAACCTCAGGATCGCGGGAGGGGTCGGAGAAGGGAAGGTAGCTGACCTATTTTTCCGAAGGGGACCAACCGACGGCTGTGGCCCGAGGCCGGCAGCGTGGTGGAGAATTTGAAGTGCCGCCCGAACTCTGGAGGTGGAGCGGAACTTGATTCGGAGAGTTCCCTCTGGGCGAATCAGCTTTTGGTCATTAGTCGCTTTGGAAAGCTGACCGAGGGGACGGAGAGTGGGCGGTTAATGGGTGCCTAGTTTTAGGCGCCTATTTTTAGTCCTCTTTCACGGAGGGTGAGGTCGTGAGAGGTGGACACGCAATCCGCGACCTTCCATCCCGGGGTTTGCTGTGCTGATTAAATTCCCTCTCCTTCCCCCATGGGTGGTATCACCGGCCTGGGGCTGAGGAGGGGGGGAAGCGCGAGCATCTTTAAGGCGATCAATGCGCTCTCAGACAGTTGCCAGAGAGCGCCTGGCGGATGATGCCGCCTTTGAATAACATTATTATTATTATTATTATTATTATTATTAATTATCCTGCTCCTTCTTGGACTTCAGAATAGCCCCCAGCGGTGCCAGGTTATGACCTTCATCCTCGCGGCTCGTGCGAGGCGAGGGGGAAACTGGGCTCATCTAAAGCAAACTGGTTCGGAAGAGAAAGAAGCGGGGGCTTGGGCGATTTCTGTCTCCGAAGGGAAAGGAAGGGTCCCCGTGGGGGAGATCGGTGGCGTGGCAGGAGGCGAACACCTCCAGCTAACCAACTCGGCGGCAGGGAGCGGCCGAGCGCGCAGCTCTGCCTGCAACTACCAGGCTGCCTATTCACACGCGGAGCCTCCTCCCTCCGAGGCGGAAGGTCGCATCCACAGACCTGCCGATGCTATCCCCAAAGGGCTCTCCCCCCACCCCATCGGCGCATCCCTTCCCCGACAGCTCCTGGGGTCCGGGGTCGGCGGCGCCCGGGGAAGCTGAGAGCCCCGGAGGGAGGCGATGCTGCTGCCGGATTACAGTCCGCTCCCCCTCCCCAGGCCGGAAGGCGAGCAGGTCGGCAAGAGGCGAAGGGCGCGTCTCTGACCTGGGTCATCAGCCGGTCGGCTCCCGTGTTCTCCTCGTCCTTAAAAATAATGTCCGGATTATAATTGGGGGTCAGCTCTTTAAAGCGCTCCGAGTTCCGGGAGATCTTGCCCTCGTATCTGCCGCTGGCGCCCAGCGTCTTCTCGGCCACGTTGGGGATGAACTGCTTGTAGGCTAAAGGGGTCAATTTCTTCGGGTGCCGCCTCTTGCCGAAACCCCGGCCCGGCCCGCAAGCCAGCCCGGCGGAGAGGAAAAGCGCGCCCAGGCAGAGCGGGAGGAGCCCAGTTCTTCTCAGGAGTAACATGCCGTCCACAGAGCAAGCGGCCCCTTCGTCTTCCCCCCCTCGCCGCCCCCTGCGCTCTGCCGGGCTCGTGGCTCGGGTGAGTGCGGGTGAGTGGCAGAGAGCGCGCCCGCTGCTGCCTTTCTCGCCCGGGAGTTGCCCTCTTCCCTCGGCTCCTGCCTTCTCCCTTCCTTGTCTCCTGCTGCCTGTCTGCCCGCCCGCCCGCCTCCTCCTTTCCTTTCCTCTCCTCTCCTCTCCTCTCGGTGACTTAGCCCCCGATCTCTAGCAAAGCAGGTGCATCTTGGAGGGCGCTTGCGATAACGGGACTCATCGGAGTTCAGGATCGTGGCGCGTAGAAGGCAGGAGGGGACTGCGGGCGGGAAGCGGGAAGGGGGGAAGCGACGGTGAGAACGGAATGAAATAATAAAAGACTGGGATCTAATGGGAGCTGAAACGCCTGTGAGTGAAGCCTGGCTCTAGTTCTATATTATAGCTGCCAGCGCTGAATCCTGATTGGTCGAGGCGGGAGAAGCTCGCCTTCCGATGTATTAACCCTGAAGAAGGCAAAATAGGAAAAAAAAAAGGGGGGGGGAGCGCCCACAACAACAAGGCGAGATGTTTTTTTTTTTTTTAAAGGTCTTGAGAGATTCTCGCTCGCTCCCTCCTTGTACCTGAAGGGTTGGGGAAGTGAAAGGGGTGGAGACGGCACTTTCTCAGGATAACATCAATTACATGTTTCTTTTCTGTCTCCCCCCCCCCCGCACCTCCTCTTCAACTTAAAAGAAAATTGGCAGCAGGTTAATATTTGTCAGTAAGAGTAAGACGAGGTGTATGTGCGCAGAGGTGAGACCCTATAACGTTCACATATTACCTGTCAGCCAGCCTGGAGGTCGAAAATGGTCTGGAAAATTTAAGGAGCCGATAAAATAGGTCATTGGGGTGGAGTGGGATGGGTGGCTTCATCGCTGGTTGAGAAATTGAGGAAACCCTATGCAGAGTTAAGAGTTCCCCATTTTTTAAAAACAAAAATACCACGCAGTTGAGCATTGCTTGAAGCAGGCTAATAATCCACGCGCGTCCTCCTGGGTTTCAGGACAAGGGAAGGAACGGAGGAAAAACGTTTATTTAGAAAGGGCCGTTTTTCATCCCCCGTGGCTTTACAGAGAGGGCGGTCTTGTAATAACTTTCTAAGGTGGAAAAAAATAACTCCTGTTTATAACACAGAGGTATAGAATAGACGGGTTCAGCCTCCGGGGAGGATGGATCCACAAGATTTTGGAAAGAAGCGTCTGTTGTTTTTTTAATAGCCCAACCATCTCAGCTGCACAGAGTTTAGTATACGTGGGAAGGCAGTTGCAATTGCCTTGGGGCAAGTCCCATAGATTTCTGGATGTATTCTATCAGCCTAAGAGTGAGAAAAGCTGGAATGATGGAAATTACACGGAACTCACAATAGTCCTTTAAAAAAAAAAAAAACCTGTTAGCTCCTTCCCCTCCCCCCGCAGCTGGAGAATCCTCTTCCATTTAACACTCGGGGTATGGGGCAGGATTCGGGTATGAGAGATGGTGGAGGAGACTACAGAACTATCCTTAATGTTGGCTTAATTGTTATTTCTCGCCGGCTGGCAATTGAGGACTTTATCTGGAGCTGCAGAAGGTGCTGAGTAGACAAAGGTATCCAGAGACTAATAAAGAACGCTTCGACGCAGATGTGAAACTCTACCAGCGACTAAACTTTTTTTTTTTGTCTCTATACGAAACTGGGCCTGGTTCTGTTCTGCTTCAAAGGGCCAAAACGCTTTCAAGGACTGAGGAAAAATAAACCCTAGTAACTGAAGCTATATGGATGGTCTACCTCAGGGTTTCTCAAAGCTGGCTTGGAACTTCTGAGTCCACACAGGTTAACTTTCCAAGTTGGAAAACACTGGCCTATATAAGCGGGCACATAACAGCGTTGTGGGTATCTTGCAAAGTAGAAGAGGCAAGTAGGTTTATTCCTAGCAAGTTTAAAGAAATTTCCCGTTGTGAAGTTTTATTTCTTCTTTCCATCTAAGATCCAGTATTTTGAAGTTCCTCAGTTCCAAAAACTTGTGCTCAGTTGATGTTTTTCAAAACTTTTGAAACAAAGTATGTGCGGCTAAGAAGTTTTGGATCCACTTACTTTTAAAAGAGAGGAATTATTCTTCACCGGGACTGCAATATTGGATGCCCGGAGGGCTATTTCCCTCCCTGCCCAATTTTGAGTTAATGTTTCTTCATTTCCAGCAGGGCATCTGCGTTTCTGTACAAATCCTGTGAACCCCTAGATGTTCCCAAAACGTTATTAGCAATATGTGTCTCTTTGCTGCCACTTAGTGGTTGTCCCAAGTTTGGAACCCCAGATACGATCATCCTAATTTTCAGCAACTTGTTCCAATTAGGCACCAGCCGCTCTATGTTCTACTGCAGGGGTCTCCAATCTTGGCAACTTGAAGACTTGTGGACTTCAATTCCCAGAATTCCGGCTGAGGAATTCTGGGAGTTGAAGTCCACAAGTCTTCAAGTTGCC
>JAEANM010002229.1:0-25072 GCA_017656035.1 Myanophis thanlyinensis
TTAAGCGGCCGTTGTTTAATTATTTTAATTGTTCTTAACTTGTATTGTGTTGATGTTGTTTTATTGGCTGTGAACCGTCCCGAGTCCTTCGGGAGAGGGGGCGGTATATAAATTGAATAAATAAAAAAAATAAAAATAAAATAAAATCTAAGACATATTTCCCAGCCTTGTGTCCTCCAAATGAATATTCCAGAATTCTCAAGCAATATTCTGTACATTATAGTCCCATAGTTTGATGGAGAAGTTGGGGAAGATTGCTTTATGGAGAAATGATTTTTCTTTCTCCAGCCAAATGTGGACTTTGAGAATGAAATAATGCAGAGCATCAGGGCATAGACAGATTGGTGCATCAAAGTGCTATATCTCAGTCTAGAAAAAGTGTGATAGCATATATTTTACTATCTGCATTATAGACCTCCATTGTGCATTAAGACTGGTGTCAGTACTCAGAGCCATGGATTGGGCAAAAATGAACCCCCTGTCTAAAATAATAAAAACACTCCAAAAGATGGCCACATGAAACCCCATGCTGGTAAAAGCTTATGAAAACCTGTAATGCATACATTAGTGACAAAATAAGCTATACACAATGGTAAAATCTGGCTCTCTTTTCTAGATTAATTCAACTGTCTCTCATCACAGGACTAATGCTCTTTCAAAACTTTTAAACACTTACATATTTTAAAAACTTACATAAGGAGCTGGAATAATAGACAAGCACTTCTACAGAAGATAAGAATTCAGTCTGCTCTGTAATTCAAACTAAAATAGCAGCATCTAACAATAGGAGGGGCAGAGTCATGCTTGTAGGACAGGGCCCAACCTCTGGTTGAGTCATCAACTGCATCATTGATAAAGTGTGCTAAACTATTTAAATGGTAAAAAATGAATTGGAAGAAGAATAAAAATATTATTTTAAATCTGCAAAAGCTGTAGTTGACTTAAAGTTATGATTGTGTATACACACACACACACCATTTGAAAATCTGCAGAAGAAACCATTTGTTCCTTGCCCCATAAACACAGGAAATAATTGTAAATCATAAAGCTTATTTTAACCCCCATTCCTCTTAATCTTCATTGGGTATTGTCAGATGCAAGATTACTAATATTACCAATTAAAAGATAAAGTGCAACTACTTCATCTTTTAAGAAAAAAATATGGATGAAGCAATTGGAATCATGATATTATAAATAAAAAATATATCATATGAGCCTCCTATAAAATTCCATTAACACAATAGGGGAATTGTAGAATAACAACAGTACCTAGAAGCAAGTATAATTAAAGAGAAATTAATTTCAAACACAGATCAGTTTATAGCCCACACTTTTCCTTCTGTCACACAGAAATAATCCTGTGGCAGTGTACTACAGACTTTTTTTTTTTATTAATGTCAGGCTATTTTACCAGATATGAAAAATGAACGGAATACCTCATTTAACCTGTATTGTGGCTTAGTACCAAATTATTTGCAGGGCTGCATCTCCCCATTAAAGTCAGCCTGTCCACTTCGGTTGAGCAAGCAGAAACAGCTGGTTGTCCCCAGTTTTGGGAGACTGGAGAGGCTGAAGCCTGGGAATATTTTTCTGCGATGAGCCTGGCTCTCTGGAATGGCTTCCCATCTGCCTTTTGGAAAAAGTTGAAAACAGAGCTATTGCAGAGGGCCTATGGGGTCTGATGCCAGGAATTATTTTGCTTTATTTTGCTGTACTTATAATTTGTATTTTTGAATGTTATTATATTTTGTATGTTATTGTGGGCTACCAAAAGAGCAGTGTGATATAAATCAGATACAGAGAGAGATATAAAAATGTGCTACTTTTGAACCTGCCTAAAACATACACTATAAAGCTATGAAGTTTTTTTCTCTAGGAAAGTCCTTTTCATGAACAGTTAAATTTAATAGAAAATAGTAGATGAACACTGTCATCTGTACATGTTTCTATAAGGTGTGAGATTCATTCTTTTTTCTTCTTCTTGTTACATAAAATTGGTTCTACCTGTCCTTCATATGAACAAACATGTATAAACATTGCTGGGTTTTTTTTTTTACATATTGCAAGGATTATCATTGATATTAGAGGTTGCCATTAATTTCTTTCCCAAGATCTGACTGACACCGCAGACATTCAGATATGTTCTGAGACAGTTCTCTGACCATTCGCTAATTCAGAGCCCATTTTTATATGCTGTATGCTGCAGAATGTTGATATATGACAAACATGGAAGGAAAACAGATGTGGATCAGGAAAGAAAAGCACACATCAAAGAATAACTATCAAATGTTGGAAAAATATCTTGGAGCCAGAGCAATTACTTCTGATTCTTGCAGAAGAAGAAAAAACTCAAAATACTGGAGAAGGACAAATATATGACATCTATATTTAAGAAGGAGAAGTTGAGGAGTTATAGACTGGTTAGTTTGACTTTTATGCCCTGGAAGTTATTAGAATGAACAATAAATCAATCTTTTTAAGCACCTGTGGGAAAACAGGGTAATTGCTAGTAGCTGGCATAGATTTATGAAAATGACAACAGGTATAACCAATCTAGCAGACTTTTGGCAGGGAATTCTTCAAGTATATCTGGCCAATATCTTCGATATCACACACCTTAACTTCATTTTACACATGGATCATGGAAAAGCAAGTAGAACAAAATAAAAATTGGAATAAATTTATTTATTTATTGTTTATTTGTCTAAATGAGGCACATCTCATAAAGCATGTGATTTTATGCAGCATACAAGACAAAAACAATAAATGTATAAAACAATAATTAACAAATATTTTTTAAAAACTAGAAAAAAACTTTGGCACAAAGCTAAAACAAAGAAATAAATAGAAGAAGGAATGTTAATAATATGAAGCCACTTCATTAATTCACCTGTTCCCTGGGGAATAACCAGGTCTTGAGGGACCTTCAGAAGCTTAGAAGCAATGAGGCCATTCTCACCTCAGCTGGGAGACGATTCTACAGTGCAGGTATCATAGCAAAAATGGACTGCCACCTAAGGCCCACCAGATGGAGCTTCCTAGACAACAAAATCCATAAAATGACCACTCTGTTGGATCTTGTGGGACAGGGAGATGAAATTAGATAGACACCGTTCCTCAAACAATCTGGTTTCATTCCATGTAGAGCTTTCAAGATTAAATTGGTGTTGGAAACGAATTGATAACCAATGCAGCTTGTGTAGCACTGATGTAATAAATACTGTATCTTCTTAATTATAATCAAGGCTTTGAAGGTTCTGATTGGTTATAAACCCTTCTCAATACTCTTTGATTAACACATATCTTGCACAGTCTAGGTGACTACTTGTTACTGCCCTTCTCTTTTCTGAGGTTAGAATTGCTGTTTGCACATGCCACATATGGAATAATCCTTAGAAAATACTTTTAAGAATTGAAGTAATCTCAATTATTGGTGGAGATTGGGTAGCTTTTGTCCTGCTACCAGTATTTAAGAACTCTGCTTAACTTCCCTAGTTGGCATCTTTTCTTCAGTTTGTCTGCAGTTTTGAGTTTATCTGTGTTTGACTAAAACTAAAAACTGAAATTGGCACATAAAAATTTACAAAGTTCTGCACATTTATGTTTGGTTGCCAAAGATTATACCATAAATGTAATTGGAGATAAGTCAAATGAAATTAAATCAATTGGCTACATTGTTTTACGTGGAAGAAACTCCGGAGCTGCAGCACAACCCAAAGCCTCAGTTACTACTGGAAGCTCCAGCTGCCCTAGCAATATGGCACAAAACTCAGGAAGCTTCAAACACCCCAGCACAGTTCCTGCCTCAGTCTCCCTCAGCACCTTCTGCCTCCCCAGCTACTAACAAAGTGAGACCATCTTTCCCAGGTTTTGCAAAGAATAAATTTTTGTGTAGCCAGGAGCTGCCTTGGCCTGCTTGATCAGTATTAGAAGCAAAAAGACTGTGAAGGTCAGTTAGGAGCTGCAGAACGCAGGGTTCCAAAAGGGCATAGATGGGGAGAAGATATGTGAGTGGGGGAGTTGAGGGGCTCCAGTGGTCCTGAAATGTGGGTGAACTATCAAGCACCTGAATTTTGTTCACATGACTTCAGAAGCACTGCAATGGCTGTAACTTCAAGAACTGGCCATAAGCTCCTTAGTTTAGCACTACCTTAATTTCAAACAGTCTCTGAACAAATAGTTGTATGTCAAGACTACCTATATTTCCTCGGAGAGGATTTCAAGTGGATCTGGCCTAGGTACCTTAGGGTACCACTGTTTCTGTATATTTGCCAGAAAATAAATGATATAAAATATGCAAGATAGATTGTGCTCTTTTTTGGACTGGAGTCCCTATTTTTCCTATAAACTTGCCTTACCAAGACTCAGATGAATGAATCACCTAATTCAGTGCTGGTACAATTAGTTCAATTGATTTGATATGGCTATCCCTTTCCAAATACTGCTTTTATTATTTTTTTAAAGAGTCTTCTGAATTTTATAAATGGATTATTACTAGAGAACTTTCCAAAAAGTAAAACATCACTCTTTGGAAAGGGTGCTATGTATAATTTGATCCAATGATAACAATATGGTCTAATAAGTTCCAATGAGCATAGGAAGATATGTGGAAACTCCTGGAACTCTAATTAGATATTGAAAAAAAGCAAAGAAGGGAGAGATCTTCTACAGCTCTACTATGACAGACATGCTGCAAAACAGCAGTTGTTAACAGCTGAATGGGAATTCCAGTTCTACTGCTTTGTCTCCACCTCCACCTTCACTGCTGCTTCTGTTACTTCTTTTCACTGGTCCAGTTACCACTCCATTGTCCAACACCAGAACCAAGACAATTCTACCATTCCACTCTGCAACATATTTGGAGAAAACTCTTATCATCTGACCACTCACTTAGAGACCTCAAAAATAAGGCCAGCAGAAACTGTGTTAGTCTGTTGAAGGTTGGAAACACCCCTTCCCCCTACCTGAGACTTGAAACTACCAAATTTTCCAAATCATTGCAATCTCTTCAGTCCACCTTTCACAAATCCCCTCCTACTGTAGATCCATTACCATGAGAAAAAAGAAAAATGAAATTTATCTTATATTCTGCCTGAATAATTTCATTTTGGGCCTGGTTCTGGTCAGTGTTGATGGGGGAGGGGAGATATGAAATCTTCTCTCCCTGCTGCACAGGGATTAGTATTCTACTCATTCTTTTTTAAAATCTGTGTGAAACTTCAGGAAGAGATCCGTTGATGGCACACAGCAAAGTATCATCAATATGAATTAGAATTTAATAGTGATGGGCTGAATGACTGGCATCCCACATGAGTAAATCATCTGCTGTTTAAATTATCTATTAGCAAAGCTAAAACTATAAATGAGGCAGGATTACTACTCTTAATATTTTTGTGCTGAATAAATTTATCAATACGATGCTATTGCCAATTCAGGTTAATATTTTTGTGCTGAATAAATTTATCAATACGATGCTATTGCCAATTCAGGAGAATAATTTTATATCACATTTGAAATGAATAAATGTGTGTGTGGTTAGCAAGTCATGTTCAAATCACCATTGGAACTGGAACATTGTGACTCACAGTATGAGTGCAACTCACTATGGCATGTTTCTTACGTTGTCACTCTCAGTATTCACAGTTACTGAGATTGTATTACATGACTAAACTAATTGAAAGAATTCCCCATGATTAGCTGTGCTTCCAGACTTATTTGTAATTCTATCCATCAGTGCACGTTGTGCAATTGCTCCATCTTTTCTTTCTTAAGGGATTCTTTATAGTGAAAAAACACTGGTGGATTATAAACAGAAGACAATAACATCTGGATCTCGCTATAAAATTCCATGAACTACATGTTATGATTGCGTAATAAATGGCTTGTCTGGAATCTCTGCAGATTTCCCAACAATTTTTAAATGGAACACAATTGGGAGGGTCTGCCAGTTTAATCCATGCAGCAGCATTGGGGAAAGAGTTGGAAATCTTTTCTTCTGAAACTCTATATTTTCCCTTCCAAAATTAGATGTTGTAGTTTTGTGATCAGCAAGAGAAAATGCTAGACCGCTTTCAGTTCTAGTTGTGAAATCAAATCATTCCATATATTTTAGATAGTCATGGCGTCACACATTTGTGTACACTTAAGTATTATTGCTTTTGCCTACTTCATAATCTGATACACATTTCCCAGCCAACTGCTAGAGTTCTGTCTCTCTTGCCTTTCTCTAAAAATAGTGCCTGTTTTAAACCATATTTGGTGGAAATTTGAGGAGTTGCAATTCCAAAATATTCAAAAGAAGCCATGTTCAGAAAACTGTTTTCAGAGGTTCAGATCTTTAAATACTATAGCACTAATTGAAACAGGATTACTGGTTTAAATTTATTTAGATTAGATTTTTCTTTCATCAAAAAAATGCATTCAGAACTGAAGTAAGCATGAATGTTTATTCCACACTGCATTTGGCTCATTTACTTTGAAGCATGGCTCTCACAAAAGTATAGTCATTTGGTGTATTTGATAGAAGAATTATCTCATTCCTGGACTTATTCAAAGATAGAGGGACAGGTGTATATGTAGGATGTCTGTGTATATGCACGTGTCTTTCTCTTAAGCCCATAACTTACCCGCTTTCTGTATTTCACAGGTTCATGAAGGTGGCAGGGAACATAGTGGATGCAGTTACCTGGCAACAGTAGGTATTTTTTCCTCTCTTTTTCCTCTTTCAGTGTTTATAAAAGGATGATCATAATAAAAAGGTTGGGTGCAGGACAAAAGGGAACTTAACAGGGTCTTCAGACAAGAGAGAACTCAGAAATTTAATTTATCTTCATTCTGCTCTTCAGAGTTCAGTCTTTTGCATGAAAAAAGGAAGAGGTATTCTTCTAATTATGGAAAGCCAAAAAAATTCAGCAAGGTGACCATGGATTACATACTCCAGTAGTTTAACATAACCTAAACCTTATAGATAGACCTAAACCGTATAGATCAATCTTGGCATCTTTAAGTCATGTGGACCAATTCCCAGAAATTTTGGGAGTTGAAGTCTACATGCATTAAAGTTGCCAAAGCTGTAAAACACTGATGTAGATAATTGGTGTAGTTCATTAAGCTGAATAATAACTTTCAGCATCCTTCTTCTTTAGTATTGCTAGCTGGGAGTGCTGAGCATTGTTATTCAGCTATCACCTCTCTTATAGTGTTTATTCTGAGTATAGAGCAGAGACTTGGCATGAAGTTTAAAACAGGCTATTCTAACAAAGCCCTAGCAAGCCCTTGGAGTACTTCATAGTCAGGTAGATTGCATTCTGAAGAAAGTTCATATTGGAAGTCAACTTGACTTCCTGAATAATTAATGGTTTATAGCAGGGGTTCCGAATCCCTGGTCCGTGGACCAACACTGGTCTGCAGCATGCCAGCAACCGGCACAAACAAGCGAAACCTTATCCGTGGGACACAGGCAGCATGGGAAACTATGCTCCCTGCAGTCCATGGAAAATCCTTTTTGTACGGAACTAGTTCATGGTGCCCAAAAGGTTGGCAGCCACTGCTTTATAGGCCAGCAGGTGGATCACATTTACCTGCTGTTGTAAGGAACAGTTTGTAGGGAACTGACTGAATTAATGCTGAGCCAGTGGGCTTCAGAAAAAAGCAGATGGAAAGAAGCAATTTCTGCTCTTTGTATTATTTATCTGAGCAATCAAGTTTCACTATTCAGTGATAACACATGATGTTTTTGGAAACTCTCATGTGCAGCATTTATTAAGACTGAAGGGATTATTGTTACTGAAGCAATTGGATGACATAGTAGAAATCCTGGCTATAGGAATTTTGCTGTAGCAGTCCTATTAGTTGGGGTAGCTCCCTTGAAAAATAGTTGAGAATAATGTTTGGTATTTCTTCTTCCTATCAAAATGGTTTTAGTGAATTGAATACTGAAAACTAACGGTAATTTATTCTAGGGATTTGGCTGCTAGCATGATTGATATTTTCAGAATGATGAGCACTAAAAAGGTGTTGCATATTTTTGATGAATCATGTCCTTCAAGGATTCTACATATGTTTCCTGATGATACCGAAAATATGTCCCCTAAATCATAAATTCATTGGATGCCCAGTAGTCATCAACAAGTCTTATACAAAGAAAAAAAATCTTTGTATTCAAGCAATGTAATTTTACTTGCAACAATCTTGTTGATGTTTTGGCTGACAGAAAATAAAATACAGTATAATCAGATAGAATGATAGAAGGAAGGTATTCTCAAATCCATCTAAACTATCACTGGCACATGGGCCAGAATGCACTGTTCCACATTTTTGAATGCCTTAAATTATATGCAAGGTTTTTGCCCTGTGAAGGGAACATTTTCAAAATAATATCATAGTTATATTCATAATGAACTACAGTAACTTAGGATAATATAGGTTCATTGTTCACAGTATCATAAACCAGACTCTACTTATAGACACTATGGAACATTATGCTACTTTTACTCCTGACTTTCAGAAATATGGGAATACAGATTACTTTCCCAGAAACAGACACAACATCTATATAATGAGAAAAAATCTGGCTATAATGAAAATGGCGCTGTTGGCCACATGTTGATTTGTTATTTATTGCTACAATCACATTTTTTATGATTTTAGGGTGACTGGCAGAGCATTTGTGAGATATTTGCTCTTGAAATATGTATCATGAATTTTGTAGGTGTTATATTGTATCAATGGAATAAGAGAATATTTAAACATCTAGTGTAGAAAAATTATTTGAAAGACTCTATTTCCAGGGACTTAAAGAAAAAGCAAAATGTGTAATGTTCCATATAATGTCTGTATGTCCAGATGCTTTGCTGCCCTGACCCTGAGATCAAAATAATCTAGATGTTATAGCCAGTATTTTTTCTCAGGTTTTTCTTAGTCCAAGTTGGCCTAAGGCAGTGGATGCTTCTAGATTAAGCATAACCATGAATTTATTTGCTGCTATTTTCTACAAGTGGTAATCTTAATTTAGTCCTATTTGTATGATATTTATATGTAGATTTAGCAAGAAATTCGGGGTGAAGAGCATCTACTTTCTGGAAATTATTATTCCTGCCATTGCTTGAAAACAATCTTCCCATCCATATCCTATCAGAACTTCTGTTGCCGTGGTTTTTGGTGGTGTTGTGTGGTGAAGGCTTTTATCTGAAAATTATGTATGCATGTATTAAATTATTAAGAAAAACAAAAATCAGAAACTGAAACTGAGCAATTGGAGTTAGTGGATGCATAGCATGTCAGTAATGGTTAATTGTAGTACAATAAAGGCAGGAGAATATCTCAGATAATGCAGAAGAATGCTACATTTATTTTACAGATCAGCCTTCTGTATGGTGCAAGTTCCTATCAACTCACATGCTAGCCTTCCCTCCTTTCTCTGCCTGGATAACCAAAATGTTATCTTGATGAAGCAAAGTGGAAAATACTAGGTTTAGGCTTAGTATAATATGTCTGAGAATTTAGCAACTGGTTCACAGGAACAGAACTGAAGCACCTAGTTTTGTATAAACATCCCATAAATTAGATCCAGTATCTATATTGAGAAAGGGACAGTGGACCATACAAACAAAAGCACAAGACCCAGGCTTGGGGTGAGCTGGAATGGAGAGAAAAAAAAGGTGGTACAGATCTAATTTCAAGCAGACCTCCCTAGAAATTCCTGAGTGTTGGGAAGTGGCCTTAATGCCATTAACTGAAGTAAAACTTAGGGTCAGATAATGGAGCAAAGTTTCTCTGCAATAAATTGGAGTAAAATAAAAACAGCTGTGCTGAAGCCATCCAACTTTGTTCATTATATCCTGTCTGAGACTAATGGGTCTGAGCAACTAATTGTGTATATTGCTGGAACAATGTACTGGAGATATAATAGTTCTGTTTAATGAAGGAAATGGCTAGTATACAAATCCACAGAAGAGCCTTCAGTTTGGCTTATGTGATCATCTAAACTTGGTTATTGTTACTGTGCATGCATTTAGACAACAGGCACAGTATGAGCCAGCTGGGTAACCTTGAGCCAGTTACTCTTTCAGCTGAACTCACCTCAAAGGGTTATTGTAAGGAAAGTAGGAGGAAGAAGGAGTATTAGATATATTTGCCACCCTAAGTTGTTTATAAAAAATAGTAACGGTGGGATATAAATAAAATACATAAATAAAATGATGCTGCGCTATATGTTGATGGAAGGTAGAAAGCCTCCTTTGTTTGGGATGCAACTTGTTTTCCTGCCTTAATGTGGTGTTCGGAGTGGAGGCAAAGTCCATTCAATTAAGCTCACTGAAAACTGTCTGAATTGCACAGAACTGATTTGATCTTTGTGACAATACTTCCCAAGAGGCATAGTAATCCATTTGCTGCAAATGAAAAGGCATTCCACCAGCAAGAGCAAAACTGCACTGTCACATCTGTGACAAGTGGGCAAAACAATTTAGATTGAGTTTCAGAGTGTAATCAGTGAGATCAAAGTCTATCTAGTCCAGTCTCCTGACCAAAGATAAAATTGTCAACGTTACATATCATGTTAAGCCAATTAGGCCTGAGGGTGCCAAAAGCATAAAAATGATGAATCAGAAAAGAAGGTAGCAGATTGTAAGAAAGTCACTCTCAGTGAGGGAGGACTCGATCTCATTTTCTACCACAAGTGGTGCATGAAGTGTGTTATCACACCCTCTCCTCAATCATCTCTTCCCAAGTCTCGAGATTCTTTAAATTTGCTTTTATAGGACTTTTTGCTACTCCCTTGATTGTCCTTTCTGCCCTTCTCTGTACCAGTTCCAGTTCATCTAAGTCCTTCTTAAAGTATGTATGTGTATATGCCTTTAAATCAATGTAAACTCACAGCAACTTTCTGAGCTCATTGCTGCAGTTTTCTCCACAAGATTTCCAGAAGTGGTTTTCCATTATCTTCTTTCTGGGATGAGAGGGAATAATTGGCCCAAAGTCACCCAGTTTGTTTTTTTGCCTAAGGGGGAACTAGAACCCATAGTCTCCCAGTGTCTAATCTGATCACTTTAACCACTACAGTAAACTGTCTCTCTTTGTTGTACAGTGCCAAGAAATTGACAAAATACTCAAGATGGGTTCTTAACAAAGTAGAATAATGTGGAATTTCAGGTAGTCCTTGACTTACAGCAGTTCATTTAGTGATTGTTCAAAGTTACAAAGGCACTGGAAAAAGTGACCTGTGACCATTTTTCACGCTTATGACCTTTGCAGCATTCCCATGGCCATGTGACCAAAATTCAGATACTTGGCACTTGAGTCACACTTATGACCGTTGCTGTGTCCCAAGATCACATTGCAACCTTTTGACAAGGAAAATCAGTGGGGAAGCCAGATTCACTTAACAACTGTGGAAGAGAGGTCATAAAATCATTTAATATCTCACTTAAGAAAATTTTTGGCTCAATTGTAGCCATAAGTGGAGGACTACTTGTACTATTTCCCATGTCTTGGAAACTATACTTTTGTTGATGTAGGATTTTTTTTTTGTAGCCAATCATATCACTAGCTCATATTCAGTTTGCAATTGGTTACTATGCTACAGATCTTTTTTCAAATAAAATTACCAAGCAGCTTTCCCATAGCCTATACTGGTACCTCTCTTACACAGATAGAATTCTGTTTTTTCAGCTTATTTTTCTGAGGTACCAACCTTGTTTTTAATTTTATCTCTGTCTTCTATTAGCTATTTAACTTTGTTGTGTCTGAAAATGAAGATGTTCTATCTCTTCATACATATCATTAATGAAAATACTGAAGGAGGAGAGGGTTAAGAACTAAATCTTGTGATACTTCACTATCTCTCTTGAATTAGATGAGGATCACTGATGAGCACAGTTTGAGAATGATTGTCAAGCCATTTATTATCATGCTATCATATCACTCTTAATTAACTGATTACTTAGTAAGATAATCAATAATCTACCCAATTCTTTGCTGGAATCTAGATATCTTATGCCTATAGTATCTCTGCAATCTACTCAGTAGTAAGATTAACCTTGCAAGAATTATTCTTTACAAATCCATGCTGATTTCTGGTAATTACCTCATTGTTTTCAAGTAGTGTTTATAATCTGTTCTAGAATTTCTCCAAGTATAAGTGTTAGACTGATCAGTCTACAATTCTCTGGATCCTTCTTTTTATCCCTTGGGCAATAGAGAGACAACATTTGTTCTCAGTTGTATGGCACTTCAATTACCCAGCAGCAAACATATCTGTCAAGAGAGGCAGGCATCTCTGATCTACTGTACTGGGAATGCCTTTTGTTTGTGCCCACTTGGCTTGGGTGAGACTTCTTCAAAAGCACTGAATTCATTAACTCCTATTCTCTCAAGACTTACAGTATGTGGAAATGTTGTAAGGCTTAGCACTAGGTCTAAGTGATAGATATACTAGTGATATAATACCTAGTGTAGCAATACAGAACAATAGACTTAACTGCTAAAGTCTTCAGAGATGATAAACAAATAGATCAGGAAGGCACTGATCAAGAAACCAAGCATAAATTTTCTTACCTCTCCTGGGTTGCTAGACAACATGTCTGTGTGGAGCAGCTACTGTAATTAGGTCTATCTACATCCTGAATGACATCCTCCCACTCCCCACTCTGGTTTGTTCCCTGTTAGGTTCTCCACCCATTACTAACTGACAATTAGATATTGGTGTGCCTGATAATGTGTTCCAGAGCTCTCATTTGTTAGTGCTGCATATCTCCTTGTAGTTTAAGAGAATAGATCTGGTTGACAAACCAATGCTGGATTTATGCATAGTTATATTTAGAATGTGCTGCTGTGAGACAGCTAACATGTTACAGTATGATAGATATTAAAAGCTGGATCTATTATGAGCTATAAGTGCCCACTCAAATTTTATTTGAAACTAAGTACTTGAGGTCAAGGATTTTAATTAACTTGCTACATTAATTTAATCTATGTGTCTCTTGCTCTTTCTGCTAAATATTGCTAGATTGCAATATAACGTGAGTGTTTTGAGAATACAGGAAAATTATTCTATTAGTAGTGTGGTAATTCTAGGATTTTTATAAACCAAGAAATAAAATCTAATTAAAATATTTCAGCAAAAAGAACTGAAAGAACTAAATAACAGCTCTGAAGCATTCACGCATTGGCTTACAGTGGTTTGGATCTTGTCTTAGCTATACTAAGAGGATCCCTTCTTGAAAACACAGCTATTGTACTGATTTGATTTGATTTTTCTAACCTAACTAAATTTGACTAAGCCTGAACCTAACCTATTAATAATAAAATAACTATTTCCCTGCTTTTCTGCATTTATGGTTAGTATTAATGAAGACAACTAGAAGAGTGAACAAGACATATAAGAGATCTATCCCCAACACCCTGTTGGAAAACACAGGTGTTAATAGCCTGAAGGGAACTCTTTCTATCTGATATTAGCAGACAGACCAATTGGAAGAAGGCAATAATGAGGACAACCAGATTCTGAGTTGCAAAGGGCTTTAAAAGTGACAACCAGAATTTTTAATTGTACCTACTAGCACAGTGGTAACCAGTTCAGCTCTGAAAACGTGGACAAATTGAGATGCATCCATAACTATTCAAGCTGTTGCATTCTGAACCAGCTGTAATTTTTGAATGCTCTTCAAGAGTATCCCCATGTTGAATATATTACAATACTCCAACCAAAAATGACCAAGCCATGAATAACTATGACCAGGCTGTCTCATTCCAAAGAAGGTTATATGTGGAGATATGCAAAGGACTTTCTTAGTACAGTTTCCATTTCCTCTTTAAGGAGGAACTGAAAATCAAAAGAAATTATGAACCCATATGGAATGGAGTAAACCTATTTACTGAATTTCCATAGAACCTTTTGGATGGTTTCCTAATCCGTAGCCATTTCATTTTCTAGAATTGATTTTTAAGCTTGTGTCTCCCCATTCAGAGATATTGTAGCATATGTTTTACATCTGAATATACCATATATAACTTCATTTTAATTTACTAACATTGTATTTTTACCCTTGACTCCTTCATATTAAATTAGACACAATCCATCAATATATTCCACTTAAAGATAAGCAGTTTCTAGCTTACCATAGGTCTCTTGAGATCCAATTTTATAACAGGATAAGTCTCTTTTACCTGTCTTATATGTACCATCCAGTAAATTATTTATTGATAATGAACAAAGGGTAAGATGAAAGAAAAGAAAATAGAAGTTGGAATCAATTGGTAACTTTTAGGAAGATGATTCCAAAGTACATAACAGAACCAATATCCTCCCAAGGTTGTTTCAGTTATGATCTTCAACTGATGTTATTTTACATGAGGCTGTTGGTTCTGCAGTGAATCTAGCTTTGCTATTATCTCATGTATGTGATTTTTTTATTTATAATACAATGCATATCATTACCAGAGAAGATCACAGTGAATAATTAGTATGAGGGCAATTAACATACCAATACACGACTTCTAAATCTTTGGTTGGATCATACCATCTTTATTGCTTGTCATGACCAAACTTAGGATATCTAAGACAAAGAGAACCTGAAGGAAATAGCTTTCTCATCTTATTCTGCAACAAATGAATTGCTTTTGGTGTTTAGAATTCTTTTATACTTGGTCTCAATTTATTTACAGATCTGAGTAAATATATCTGTCTGGAAAGTTGACTGAGGTGACTTCCAAACTTTGTGATCAATTATTAATATTATTTTTATGTTCATTATTTCTACTTTTATAAATACTTTATTTATACTTTTATATGTTTATACTTACCATAGCTCTAGACATTAAGTAGAAATGTGTTTCTAGCTTGAGGTCTCTCTCCTCATTAAATTGAATAGTTATCTAGAACTTACAAATTGCTGCAAGTGAAAATAAAAGTACAGAGAAGGCAAAGTTAGAGTGATTTAAGAAGACTTAAATTTAAGAAGAATTAAGAAAAATATCACCATGGAGAAACTTGTAGAAGAATGGGGTTTGGGGCACAGGGAAAAGCATGTGGCAAAGGCACAAAAAAAAGATCAGAAGAAGCAAAGGTCACCAATAGCAGCTGACCTTCTGCAGAACAGAGAGAATATTTGGGGGAAATGTAAATGTGGACAGCAGCGGTCCTTGGTCAAGGTGAGGGAGAGCACATAGTTGCAGCCCCTCTGACTGTTGCCTTCTCATTTTCATTCCAGTTACTACCTTGATGGCCGAGTGGCCAAGGTGACGGACTTCCTGAAAACACGCCTGTTAGACACACTCTCTGACCAGATCAGGAAAATCCAGAAAGTGAGTGAGTGTTGCAAAGGTGGGGAGCTTCAAATACTTCAGGGTGCTGAGTCTGAATTTGACAAGTGCTCAGTACCAGATGGGTTTAGCAAAGGTTTCTACTTTGCTACTTTAAGACCCTGTAACTTCCAGCAAACTCAAGTCCACTGTAACTTCCAGCAAACTTGACAAATAAGATAAGACGAAATAAGTGTAAGAATATTTGAGAGAGATTCTGTGGACAGCTGAAATGTCCAAAATGTCCAAAACCCTGTCCTGATAGAGATATTGGAAAAGCTGCTATTGACTGAAGTAGTTGAATCCCTGTAAGAATAATATAAAAGTCATTCTGCAGGACAGGAAGTGGGGGAGGAGATGCTAGTTTTGGAGAACAAAGGTGATGAATCTTTCCTTGGGCTAACGTATATCAAGGGAAAAGAGGCCACTGCTATGAACTCAGTATGCCTAGCTCTATTTCCTGTAAGATACTTGACTAGAATGTTTGGTCCATTTTTACAGAATGTTTTGACTTATCAAGAAAACTATAAAACAGCTTTATTATGGATCATTTTTCTTAATTGAAACAGAATTTTTAGTTGCACTGCCAGAGAAATCCTAACAGGGGAAAATTTACTTCATTAGAAAATCCAAAGATATCAGCTTACAAATGCCCTAATTAAATTTATTACCTTCTTTTCTCTTCTTTGTTTTATAATTTTGAAATAGTTCCTTCAATTAAGTCTAGTGAATGACCACTTGTCAGATTTCTATCCAGAGGTAGCAAGAGTTGTAAACTGACATCATCAGACCTTGTGTTCACTTACACGTGTTCGTTTTTTTGGCACTATCATGTCCTTGACATGTCTGTGCTGTCAAGGTTTGTCTTATGTTACAGGGGCTTGTTCAGAATGGAGTCTGAAATGCCATGTACATACTTCTCTTTCACCACTGCAGTTTCATAGGAAAGAGTTAAGGCCAGTATGAGTTTCTGGCAAGGTTCTGGGCATGGTAACACAGTATGCCCCAAAACATTGATTACTCTCATTAAAGGCACCAATATAGTTAAAGTAAGAAATATCTTTGTAGCTGCTACTAAGACCTGGTTTTTATTGAGAACTAGCTTAGAGGCCAAAATCCTGCTCTGATTTATAAAGAAACTAGCCTTATATGTTAATGTAGATTAGATGTCTGAACATATCCTGAACAGATATCCAATCCACATGTTAATCTAACGAGCATGTTGTTTTTCATTAAGTTATATACACTTGCATATATACATAGCAAGGACCTGGTTTTGCTCCCAATTTTATGGTGCATAAACTGTATTTACTAAAAGAACATATATATTTCTAAATGGATATTTGAAATTACAAGTAGTCCTCGACTTTTGTTTAGTGATCGTTCAAAGTTACAGCGCCACTGAAAAAAGTGACTTATGACCATTTTGCACATTGATCAAAATTCAGATGATTCATATTTATGATGGTTGCAGTGTCTTGGAGTCATGTGATCAACTTTTGTGACCTTCTGGCAAGCAGTTAATGGGTAATCCAGGTTACACTTAACAACTGTGTCACTAATTTAACAACTGCAGTGATTCACTTAATAACCGTATCAAGAAAGGTCATAAAGTGGGGCAAAGTTCATTTAATAAATGTCTTGCTTAACAACAGAAATTTTGGGCTCAATTGTGGTTGTAAGTTGAGGACTACCTGTATATAAAACTATTCAAAACTAGGCGGCGCCAAGCAGTAGTCAAAGTGTAATATATGTGAAAAAAATACCATTGTGGAAAATTTAAAAACACTAACTTTTAAAACCTGAGAATGAGGTCAATTTGTACTCATTTTAAAAACTGAGAATGAGATCTTATTCAAAGTTCTGCTGTAAGTGGGAATAAGAAAAGTTAATGGTGTTGCCATATGGTATAGCAGCCTACTGTGATACATGTCTTGGAAAGCAAAATTGCAGTATAAGTAAAAAAAAAATCCTTACATAAAGGTCTGATCTGGATAATGGAAATATCTTACATTGTGTGAGTAATTTCTGTTTTCATAAAGAAATGAGGCTTTGAAGGCACGGGCAATTTCATTTTGCAAGAGTGAAGTGTTTTATTGATTAGCCTGCTGTCTGCTACTTCATGTGAGACACCTCAAACAAACTGAAAAGAATCACTGAAGGATAGTGCATGTACAACAAAACTATGAGTGCCCACACTGAGGTAGACAAATAGGAAGTTAGCAAAGAGTGATATGTTCCAGGAAAGCAAGATCAATGCTCATAAAAGAAGTAGAAGAAAATAAAAGAAAGTTCTGTTCAGCTTAACATATTTTCCATCCACTTTTTACTTTCATTTTCCTCATTATTTCAGCCCTACTAGTCACTGAAAAATCATAATTGCTAACCTGTGATAAAACGTGTTTTAAAGTTACCAGCTATAGACAATTGTTGAACAGCAGGGCTATTCTTATGTTCTTACCAGCACTTTTGCTTTCTCCTTTTTATTGGCAACAGGTGGTCAATGCACACATGCCTGGAAAAAGGATTTGGTTAGAGGGTATCGGGGCTGCTTCTGAAGGAGGCATCACTAACCTCTCAGATTCCTATGCTGCCAGCTTCCTGTAAGTTAATCTAAGGATGGAAGTAGTGATATGTTTATGAGAAAACCAGTAAGTGCACAAAATGATTAATTGGCTTCTTTATTGTCTATTAGACACACTAATCCCCACTCTAAAATCAAGGATACTGTACTATCATTGGATTAATGATTATTAGACTTTATCCATCCATTTTTCTGTTTCAGTGAGAGATGATATGTAAAGGCACTTAGTAATAACATATAAATGAAAGTGGAGAGGCCATTTCTTTAAGGTAGCAATAACTAGGTACCTTAAAGTAGTAGCTTCCCCACTTTTGTCTATGTATAAGCTGGACATACTTAGAAAGGGAACTTTTAATTAGCTCCAATGCTTTATCATACCACTGTGCAGTCAATGGACCTACGACCACTAGATAATTTTTACAAGAATTATCTATCTCAATCTGTTGAAAGGATTGTTCAAGAGAAAGGAAGGAAGGGGCAAAGGGAAGGGATGGGTAGAGAAAGTATTAGAAAAGGAGCAAAAATGGTATTAGCAAAGACATTTTTGGTTCTGGTTACACTGGTTAAGCTTGATCTGTTATTGCCAAATTCCTTAAAGATTAAAGTTATGTGTGTGTGTGTGTTTGTTTATTTATTGTGTGCCTTTATTATTTTTATAAATAACTCAAGGCAGTGACCATATCCACCACATCTTCCTCCTCCTATTTTCCCCACAACAACACTCCTGATAGATGAGTTGGTCTGAGAGAGACCAACTGGCCTAAAATCACCCAACGGCACTGGTGGAATTAAAAAATTTTTACTACCGGTTTTGTGGCGTGGCTTGATGGGTGTGGCTGGGTGGGCAGTTTCTGTAAGAAGGGCAATAAAGATTAAACTAAAAACAACACCAGAATGTTTCTTTCCTACCTTCCTTACAGGATTAATCCTGTAAAGTGGAAAAAAACCAAAACAAGATTTCTTCTAACAACTGGTTCTCTGAACTGCTTAGAAAATTTACTACCGGTTCTAGAGAACTGGTTAGAACCTGCTGAATTTCACCTCTGCCCAACGGGCTTTCATGGCTAAAGTGGGACTTGAACATAGGGTCTTAAGCACTAGACCAAATTGGCTCTAAAGGGTTTTGAAAGATCTAAAGATTTATCCACAAACAGAATTCCTTTTTGTTTCAGCTTTATTTTCTTATTTCTTATATGGGAATAAAAATGAGGAAATAAGGGTATCATGAGGACGCATTGCTTTAAAATGGTTAGTGAAACAACTAGTGCCATAACAACCGGGACATGAGTCCACAGATAACAGTAGATAAGAAGTAATATCTGTTGAATTTTCAGATGCCAGAAAAGTGATTAAGATAATCTAAAGAATGGGAAAGAATACCGTCCCTCCCAGAACTCTTTAACACATTATTATAGCAGATTTATTTATACTTTAAGCACAAGTGCACCCATTTTTTTTCCAGCAGCTTGTGCACAGTGCTAATTAGTTTAAGTTCCCCTTTTTCCTCTCTTTCTCTTTTTTAAGTTAATGATTTTTACTTCATTTTTATGTTATGAAAATATAAACATTTCATAAGGCCCCTTGGAAGCTCTGTTTGATCATTTTGTAGTAGTTGTCATTAAAATGCATTTTTAAAATTAGTATTTTTCCTCATGGTGTGTGGGAAAGTGATGTCATAGGTTATAGGTCATCCAGGTGCAGAATCCTGGCAACTTTTCAACTCATTTATAAAAATAAAACAAGGAAATCACATGGGAACGTTCAAGTTATTAAGTTCATAGAAGGTGTTCCATGGAGAGCCAAATGGTCAAACCAGGTTAATCAACAGAAATTAGTATAGGGGTCCGCTTTCTTAAAAAAAGAGTTTGCTTATATACACTGACAGCAGGAGATCAACATGTTTTGTCTGACTTAGCATTCCAAGCTAAAAATTGTGCTAAGCAACTTCCCTTCCACTGTTCTTCCTTTCCCCACTGGAGATAAGAATCTCTGCCCAAAAGAAAATGAGGTAGCCTCAAGCTTTTCTTGGGTTAAAAAAAAAAAGCAGATGGAAATAAAGTAAGCTTAATGGTTGAAGACTGCTGATAAGCTTCCTTAAACCATTACTATTTGATTACACATTGTGTTTTAAATTATTCCATGGAAATTTACATCATATTTGCACAAGTGTGAAAACAAATCACATTATGGATTTATTTATTTATTTCAAGCACACCTTTTAACTTTTATTATGGTTTTAGAGAAAGTGATAGGCGATGGTATTAAAACTGAAGGAACGTACTAAACTTGCAAAGGAGTTTTAGATGAAGAGTTGAAAAATGAGAAAACTATTTTAACTCTGGAAGAATTCAAGGATATTTGACAGCAATATTCTCAGAACTTTCTCTTAAGGGTACCAGTTACTTCAACTTACAACCAAAATCAGGACCAGAACTACCATCACTAAGCAAAGTGGTCATTAGATGAGTTGCACCCGATTTTACATTTTTGCCACAGACTTTAAGTAAATCCATTTCCTCCATTGATTTTACTTGTCGGAAGCAACCTGGGAGAGCAAGTAATGATCACATGACCTCAGGATGTTGCAACCCTCATAAATATATGCCACTTGCCAAGCATCTGAATGTTAAACATGTGGTCACAGGAACACTGTGACAGTTGTAAGAGTAAGGACTCATTGTAAGTCACTTTTTTAAAACCACAGTAACTTTAAAAGGCTATTAACAAATAGTCATGTTGAGGACTACCTGTATAAGAATCAGGCTGTTTTAGATATAGATTTAAAATTACAGAATGCTAGAGTGATATTGACAAAGAAGTTATACAGGACTTATAAGTGAAACCAGCTGATATTTTAATTTCTAAAATGGGCACACAAATAGTAAATAAGAAGAGTGACTTGGATGTATAAATTTCAACTAGAAGAGTGATTTGGACAACTTTCTTATTTTGGACATTAAAAAGAGCTGTGTTATGAAGCTATTCCTAAGAAAAGATTTAAAAAAAGATAAAAAGAGAATGAAAAGAAATCATGGTTCCAAAAGATGGTATTGCTCAAGGACCCAGGAGTATTACTCCTATTGGATTAAATCAGATAGGAAGAGATTATAGGGGAAAGGGTCCTTGAATAACTACAATAACAATGTGACATATAGTGTTTTATAGGTAATAAACCGAATCACACCCAGAAATAAATTGACAATCAGTATGGCTCATGAAGCAGAGCTGTTACATAGGCACTGCCCACACTGCTGTGTTCTGGTTCAGTCTGAAGCTTCTGGGTGGTCTTCAAGGACATGTTGTAGTAGTCAAGCCATGAAATGATCAGGGTATAAATGATCATTTGAAGGACCTCCCAATTTTGGAAAGGCACAATTGGTGCAGAGATAAAGCTGTACAGAGGCTTTCCTAGCCATAGTGGCTACCTGCTCAATGAGCAGATATTAAAATTTCTCATAATTTCAAATCCTCATCAAGATGCACTGTTGTGGTGGTAGGCTGATCTCATCACACCTATCAGGACTCCACATTCATCTTGAATATTTCATTAAAATCTCTTTCTCTTCCTTGTCTAGTGGTGCCTTATACCTTAACAATAGAAATTCAATTTTCCCCAATATTTCACTCAGTTCTTATAATTATTCCATGGACAATTTATGCAAGTTCTCCTGTCCTGGGATATTTTCACATAAATCTCCAACTTTTCGCAGTATAATCTTGGTAATATCATATCCACCTCCATGCAGGAGAGCTGCCAAGACACACTTTCAATCAACCAGCTGTCTAAGTTCAAAAGGATTTAAGTTTTATTCATAATAGACAAATAATGGATTGTCTTGGGTGGGGGAGGGGGAAAAGATACCTGCTAGAATGTTTTTATTATCCGTAGATCGTGTGTGTGTGTGTGTGTGAACAAAAGTAAATGTGTTGTTTTGGTTCATTCAAAATCCACACATGCTAATATTCAAAGTTATCTAATGTACAGAGACTATATAGGGCATTTTGTCCATTGCCCTTGTGGGAAGACAGTAAAAATAATTGTAGAAATATCTTTGACTCTTAGTTTTTAGGCTTTTTTCCATCATAAATTGCTGAAAACATGCTGTATTATCACGATAGCAATATATATTATCTGACTATGCTGAGTTTCAAGTCCTAAAAAGTTTCCATAATTTAACTCTGAAATATGTCTTTTTTGGAAAAGATCTTGAGTACCTCTTAATTAGAAGCTTCTATGATTGCTAACTCTACTTCTCAGTGAAGTAGCAGAATAATTAACTCATGAACATATCTTACTTGGATGGCAAGTTAATACCTTTCAAAAGAATAGAATGCACCAGGGACATCTTCTCTCAAACCAGTGGCCTCCAAATGCTTTGGAATATAATTCCAGTCATTACAAATCACTCACTGCTATGGTGAACTGTGAAGTATCAGTTAGACAAGACAGCTCTGATATTTGTAACTAAGGCACAACTTAGATTGAGGAAATATATTAAAAGCTAATCGTTTGTCTTCTAAATTGCTAGGTGGCTAAACTCTCTTGGGATGCTAGCAAACCAGGGCATCGATGTGGTAATGAGACACTCATTCTTTGATCATGGGCACAACCATCTTGTAGACCAGAACTTCAACCCATTGCCGGTAGGTGGATGATACAATGTTCTGTATCTTCTGAACTTGCACTAACATCCCTTCGTTCTTACTGGTCCTGTGTCCTACATATTATATACATCTCTAGGTGTGTAATGTAGTGCCTGGCCTTTCTCATATTTTACATTCTTGTATATATACAACCAACACTGTTTCTCCAAATTGCTTATTTTGTAGGAGTTACTTCAAGGCAGCATTTTTCATCTACTAATACTAGAAGTACATAATAGCATGGTAGCAACCTTATTCACATGCTGTATCTTCATCAACTTCTTTCTGTTATTTCCAGACAGACTTCTCTCTTCTTTTCATTCTTACTAGGCACATACCTCAATAGTAATCCCATTCATTTCCTCACTTTTCTGCTTGTTTCTTTCTTGTTTGCTCTACATTATCTCTGCTGAATCAGTCTGAATTTTTCTCTTCTTTTCATGTTGCCAGTCAGTAAATCATAGGATTTGTGCATGACTTTGTACCCTTGACCTGTTCCTCAAACTCTTGGCTTTCACAAACAGACACTCATACCCAGATATACTGTATGTGTATGTGTGTGTATATATATCTTAAAAAAAAAATTTTTTTGCACACACAGCTGAAAATCTACTGCTCTTTGTGGCCTGTTTGAACTCGGTTTGAAAATACATTTTTCCAGATTGGTTTCTTTCAATGCTAATAGGAGACATTAGTTAATGTCAAATACAACATGTTGAAAGCAGATGGGGCAGGGTTACCTCTGGAGCTATAACTTTGTCCACTACGAGAGCCTCAATGGCACCCTTGTGGGTTGTACAAGACCAAGAGAATCAGGGCATTTCTTATGGGAAGGGCATTTAAGCCATAGCAGGGAGGAAGGAGGGGCAGAAGGGGAATTATAGGTCCTGAAAACATGCAATAAAAACAACAAAACCCAAGGCAGCCAGGTCCTTAGGGAAAGAGCAAAGTGGCAGAAAAATGGAGCTGAGCAAAGCTTAAATTTATAGGAATGAAGGTGAAAGAAGTTCACAGTTTCACACAGCAGGGTGGTTCCTTGCAGTTTAATGCAAACCCTCTTATTTGCAGTTCTTCAAAAGGACAGAAGTATTCACTGTTGAAAGTGTACAGGGTAATTCTAATAAGAAAAACATATGTTAATCTTTTAGAACAGCAGATTTTTTTTTCTTCCATTTCAGTCTAGTAAATTTTATACCTTGTAAGTGAAACTTGGCAGCATCAAAAAGCTCTGAATCTCCATGGCCAGAAATGTACAGACCTGGTAACATTTGAGACATGCTGCCCACAAGGCCCTGGAGTGCAGCATGCAGATTTTGGGACTGCAGCAAAGCATTCACAAAAGCAGTTATCTTGTGACGAAGAGGAAATTTTCTGCAATTAGATTCTAGGAGATCATCAGTTGATCTCCTAGTTAAAAATGTGTTGATTCAGGCTTCTTATGCCTCACATCTCCAGAAAAATGTTTATAAGATGTCAGCTTAGATAACTTACATATAGTAAAAAAAGACAAGAACACGCATGGTCTGTAGTTATCGCACAGAAAGATTTTTTAAAAATAATACTTCTTGAATGCTTCTTTTTCATAAAGTTAATGTTTAATTAAAAAAACACTGCTTTATAAATAGACCAGTAAGAAGAGAAAAGGGGAGAAGGGATAGGGCTGGATGAAAACGTGATACAGATAATTATCAGGCTGCTGAGAGACAGAGGCAGAAGACAGAGGCAAAGACACAGACTTATGTTACAAGTCCAAGTTAAAACAGATCTGCTGTTAACTGAGTATCAACATGTAAATACTTTTCTCCAATGCATTTATACCAAAAGGGCAGTTTTGGGGGGCCTCAGAAAAATAAAAATCCTATGCAGCACTTCCTCTAGGATTTCAAACATTCTAAATTAAGCATACAGTGCTAAGAAAAAAAGGACATATTATGCATGCATCTTCTTTTGAGTAAAACTCACACAGTGCTAATATCTTTCTTCCTATCCAAAACAGGTGAATTTTTGGGTGGTGAGGTAGAGTCTGTTGAACAGGCAGAAATGGCATTGCTCAGCCGCAGCAGACTCTGAAGCTGGGCTGGGATGCAGTGTCTGTTCTTTTCCCGTGGGAGCTATCAGGGAGATGAAAGTGGCTGTTTGGGACTGTGCAAGACTGCTGGGATGTGAAATTGAATCCTCCCACTAACTCATTGACAATGACTTGCTATCTTTCCTTTGTGCAAATCCTCCAATGCTGAGAGAAGCCATGACATCAATCACTGCCTTGGCTACCCATCAGCTGGCGACAAGCTTTGGCTGCCTGCCTTGCAAGAGCTCAGTTGCTCTCCTTTCCGTGCCATGGCTGATCTAGCCCTAACTCCAGAGATTCTCTGCTGAAGGAAGGACAATTGAGCTGTTGGGGCACCTGTTGTATACTGCGCATGTGCGGAACGAACGACCCGACAGCTGATTGGCTGTTGGGACGTCAATTCCCATTGGCTGGCTCACCAGCCAATGGGAAGCGAGGAAAATTGAAGTCGCGGCAAATATAAAAGCCGCGGCTTC
>JAEANM010002230.1:0-25071 GCA_017656035.1 Myanophis thanlyinensis
CACACACATACACACACATACACACATATATCTATCTCCACTGTGTGTGTGTGTCTGTCTGTAACTCACTTTCGCTCTGAACATCTGGGTGAATTCCGGGTGGCTGAGAATGAACTTGGTCACCGGCGTGTCCAGCTGTTCCAGCAAAAGGATGGCGCAGTCTGGCCCAAAGCTTTTCAGCAGTCGGCCTCTGGCCTCTGAAACACAAAGGAGGGACTCAAGAGATTTCATTTATTTATTACATCTGATTCGCCACCTATCTCGCCACAAGACAGGCGAGAGTGTTAGACACGTATACACAGTAGTGGTGGCAACAAGGGCTAGAAACCAGGTGGTGAGGAGTTCTAGTTTCTCCTTGGGCATGAAAGCCAGCTGGGTGTCTTTACGCCAGCCCAACCCGACCACGCAGGATCATTGTTACCTGGCCAACAGGAGGAGGAAGGTGTGTCCGATAGGTGTTCCCCACCTCGAGTTATTTGCAAGCCTAATCAAGGTGGGATACTAAGCCAATATATATATATATAGAATGAAAGAAATCTGGTCCCCTCGCACTCCTTACCCTGGGGTACGAGATGTGCCCGCAGGACGGCCTTGGCCTCCAGTTTCATTTCCTTCTCCGATTTTTCCGGGTCTTTGATGCCGCCGGCGGCTTCGATGGTGAGGGCGCAGTAAGTGTGGGGGGAGTAGAGGTCGTAAGGGGGCTGGTCCGGAGCGATGGTGAACCCCAAAACCCGCACGGATCCATGCAAGCACGTCAGGCGACATTTGCCCGTGAAGGTCAGAATCTGGGGGAAGACATAAGATTGGAAACACAAAGCTGCCCACGATCCTCGACTTACGACAAAACCTGTTACCGACCAACGCTTTAAAAAAGGGACTTTGGCACCGTTTTTTTCACACTTATGGACCCTCCCTGCAGTCACAGGATCAGAATCCGGGTCCTGGGCAACCGATTCATACTTATGACGGTCCCAGATCCCCTTTTGCGACCGACCCACAAGTAAAGTCAACAGGGGAAGGCAGAAACCCCCATCCTAACTTAAAAAAAAAAAGGCAGTGACTCGCTTTACAACCGTGGCAAGGAAGGTTGTAAACCGGAGCAAAACTAACTTAACAAACCGTCTCACTCTGCAACAGTGGTCATAAGACAAGGACGGCCTGTATTTGTTATTTAGTCCTTGGAGGGGGAATGCAGCCAAAAGACACCTAGAGCCCCCCCCCAAAAAGGGGAGGAGCCCCCCAAAGACCCACCCACAACGACCTGCTATTCAAACAGCAGCCAGACGCGGAAGCAGTCTGGAAACAAACTCCAGGCCCCGCCCCCAAGTGTGATTTGCATGGCTCCGCCCTTTCATTTGCATGACCCCGCCCCACGCTCACTTGCTCCGAGGGGAGCAGAACCACGGTGAGGCCTTCGCGGGTTTGGGCGGCTGTCAGGGTAGCCGGCTCAGCGGGGAGCTCCGGCGGAGGCGTCTTTTCTCGGCGAGGCGCCCCGTTCTGGAGCCGCTTCGAACCGGCCGAGCGGCGGCGTCGGCGGCGGCTGCTCGCCATCCTGGAGCAACGAAGGAGGTCTCCTCTCGCGAAATCTCGGGAACTCTCGCGAGAGGACCGCCCGCCACGCCTCCTCCTCCTCCTCCTCCTGTGGTGCTCATAGAGCTGCGACAGTATAGACGAGCCCTACTTTCTCTTGGATTCCACCTTCCGGGAATGTTTGAGCCAGTTGAATAAAAGGAAGCTCCCTTCACCCCCAATGCAAAGGGCAAAATGAGGAATATTTATTTATCTATTTATTTATGATGGGCGAGGGACTCCCTCAATCTTCGTGTCCCCCTTTGCAATTCCAACGTCAAGGAGAGGAAATCATCACGTAGCGGGGGATATTCGGGACCTGGGGAAGAGTGGGAGGGGGGGGGTTTCCAACTCCCAGAATTCCCCGCTTTGGCAAAGCTGCTGCATAGAATTTTAATTTTTTTAAAAAAAAATGCAATGCTTATTTTAAAATGGATTAAGACTTCAGCCAAAACCCCACCGTTGGAAGTCCAGCTATCTTAAAACAGGTTAAAAATACTGGTTGTTTTTTTAGGTAGAAAAAAATCCCTCCCCTGGGATCACCAGTCCCATCCCTGGGCTGGCTGGGAAGCATGGGCTCAGGAGTGCACCGCCTCTTCTCTCTCTTTTTTTCTTCCCCCTTGGCGAAAGGCCAGAATCCGCACGTGGGTGGCGCGGGAGGGGCGGAGCCGAAGAGCGCGCGACCCGCCCCCTCATTTACATGCCGCGCCCCTTTCTCCGCCGGTGACGTCACGCGCGTCTCTTGCCCGGGCCAAGATGGCGGCGCTCCGCTTCTCTCGCCGGCGGGCGCAGTGAGTGGGGGGCGCGCGCGGGGGCGAGGTGAGCTGGGGGGGCTGCCTGGGGTGGGGTTGGGGGTCTTGACAGGGGCTGGGAAGGGAAGGAGGCGGCAGGGAGAGCCTTTCTGGGGGGGCTGTGCCAGGCTGGGGATGATGGGGCCACCCCTGCAAGGCTTAACTGGCTTGGGACAAAAAGGGCGGGGGAGGGTGGGACTCTGGGACCCATGCGCCTCTGCCTTGCACGCCCATTGCACGGGGACCCTCTTCCCGCCTTTGCAAAGACAACCCCAACCCACCCAGGCCGAGTTGTACCAGGTTGGTACCAGGAGTTGTACCAGGTTGGTGGGGAAGTGTGACTCCAAGACCCATGCGCCTTTTCCGGACTTTCCATGCCCGTTGCACACCATTTGCACGTTCATTGCACGGCCATTGAACGAGGACCATGTTTGCAAAAGAGTCACACACACCCTGAAGCCGAGCCCAAGTTCTGGCCCTTTCAGCAGCACTGCACGCCCGTTGCATACCCTTTGCACACTCGTTGCACACCCATTGCACAGAGACACTCTTCCCCTCTTTGCAAAGGCTGAGCTGGAGTTGCACCGAGTTTGGTGGGGATGGGACGCCCAAGGCCCATGCTCCTCTTCTGGCCCTTGGTGAGCATTGCATGCCCGTTGCATACCTTTTGCACGCTCATTGCACACCCCGTTGCTTCCCGTCTTTGCAAAGAGAGACCCAGGCCGAGCTGCACAAATAGAGGCATGGGGGAGGGGGGGGGAATTGTTGAGATTGAGTGACACTGGCCTATCCAGAGACCCTCTTCTCCGCCAACGCCGTACGTCCACTTTCTCTTCCAGCGTGCCATGGAGGGTGCCTTGGTCCAGCACAGCGTGCGAGTCCTTCAAGAACTCAACCGCCAGCGCCAGAACGGCCAGTTTTGCGACGCCACCCTCGCTGTGGGCAGCCTGGTCTTCAAAGCCCACCGGAGCGTCCTGGCTTGCTGTAGCTCCTTCTTCCAAACCACCTATGACGACGGCGGTGGTGCGGGCAAAATCGTCCTCCCGGAGAACTTCCTGGATGCCTTCACCCTTCTCCTCGACTTCTTCTACACCGGCCACCTGGCCATCACCTCGGACAACCGGGAGAAGCTACTGGAGACGGCCAAGGAGCTCTGCGTCCCCGAGGCCGTCCAGCTGTGCCTGGAGTTTCAATCCAGTCTCTCGCAGAGCCGCAAAGTTCCCAACGCCACCTCGCTGGCGGAGGAGCCGACTTGCGATGCTGAACCTCCTCCCGGCCCCCTGGCCTCGGAAACTCCCCAGACCCGGGGCACCAAAGGAGCTCAGGGGCCCCGGGACGGCCCCGGCCTCCTCCTCCGGGGGAAGTTGAAAAGGCTCCCCAAAACAAACCTTGTAAGCCGCGCAGGCGACGTAAAGGATACCCCGGAATGTAAGGAACTTAAACGGCCCCTGAAACACGAAGCCGCCGAGGACGCGGGCGCCAGTCACGAGGTGGCGTTGCGGAGTAACGTGCTCTCTAGGAATTGCCCTTGTCTGCTCCTGGCCCAGAAAACTTGGGGGCGAGGGGGGAAGGAGAAGGTGGCAGGGAAGCAAGCAAAGTTACAATGGGGTCTTGAAACGTCGCGAGCAATTTGCCGCAGGTTACTCTGTTTAGAGAAGGGGGTGCCGTTAGGCTATTTTTTAAAAAAAAATGTTTGTGTTTGGTCAAGGAACCAGCCCTCATGGAGGTCCTTGGACAATCTAGTGTGATTCTGTTTCCAGGGGTTATTCTACAAAGCAGCCATGTCCTTCCTCTTCTCCCAGCAGGAGACCCCAGAGGCCCTGGGATCGAGCGATCTCCCTTCTGAGGATCACAACGGAGGAAGGGAAAAGGATGACACGGATGAAGATTACATCCCCGATCCAAAGATCGTCCGGGCGAGGAAAAGATCACCGTTAACCAGAGCCTCTCGCAGCAGCAGCAGCAGCTCCAAAAGCACCGGAAACAGCCACCGTCACAAGGCTGCGGCCCTCAGACCCCGCAGAGGCACAGCTGAACCGGTGGAATGTCCCACCTGCCATAAATCTTTCCTCAGCAAATATTACCTGAAGGTCCACAACAGGTGAGTTTGGGGTGTCTGTGGAGGGGAGGAAGAGGAGGCTTCTGGGAATCTGTAGAATCTCTGCTCCACAATCACATTCAGAAGCACACACAAGTAAGTGAACTCAGCAGGATCCAATAACTTCTCTGCTCCCATTGGCTGATCTGTTGCTATGTCTCTTCTAAGTCATGAACTATCATACACTGACACCAACCTCACTCCCTGGAATGACTAAAGCAACATTGCTCATTCGACCCCGTTTTTTCTTCTTTTTTTAATATTCTCCTCCGTCCCTTGAAGGAAGCACACGGGAGAGAAGCCCTTTGAATGTTCCAAGTGTGGGAAGTGCTACTTCCGGAAGGAAAACCTGCTGGATCACGAAGCCAGGAACTGCGTCAGCCGTTCCGAGCAGGTATTTGGAACAAGTCCTTTCCTGGTTGGAGAGTCTCACAGACTTTGGGAAGCCACCCATTTGAGGCCCCATGAGTTGCGTTGGGAGGAAGCCCAACCTTTGGCCAAGTAGTCAACTTGGGAAAAAGAAAAGCTGGCTTGTGTCGCAAAGCTGGTCTCGGAAGTTGTCCAGAACCTCCTAAGAGGAAACCAGCTACTTCACAAGGCTGTGGGAATGTGGGTGGAGTTAAGATGGAAGACTTGTTAGCAGTTGACTTGACTCATCTCTCTGTCTCTCCCCTCCCTCTTCCTCCCTCTTCCCGGGGCCAGGTGCACACCTGCTCTGTCTGTCAAGAGGTCTTCAAGAGGCGGGTTGAACTCCGGCTTCACATGGTGACCCACACGGGCGAGATGCCTTACAAGGTGAGCCTGTCTCATGCTTGAACGGTTTGCTGGGCACGAACGGGGGACCAGGGGCTGGGGGGGAGTGAGGCCACAGGATGGGGTGGCGCGCTTGAGAAATTGTTCCCGAAGGCCTGACAGGCCAAGGTGCGGCTGGATCCATGCTTCCCAGCCCTTACAGCTGTACAGTGGCACTTTGGCGCTGAGTGATGCCCATCTGTTTCGCAGTGCTGTTCCTGCATCCAGCAGTTCATGCAGAAGAAGGAACTACAAAGCCACTTAATCAAACTGCACGGCGCCCCCAAGCCCCACGCGGTGAGCAAGCGGTCGCGTCCGTCCTCCAAGCTACCCGAGATTTGGCGGAAGCCCCCCCCGCCCAACACTGAGGGGTTTCTCACCCAGCGGAAATGGTACCCCTTTCCTCATCCCCGGCCTCGTCTCTTCTCCAGTGCTCCTCCTGTTCCAAATGCTTCCTCTCACGCACGGAGCTGAACCTCCACGAAGCCTTCAAACACCGGGGCGAGAAGCTCTTCGTCTGCGATGAGTGCGGCCACCGCGCTTCCAGCCGGAACGGCTTGCAGATGCACGTCAAGGCGAAACACAGGTGTGCCAGTGGTGCCCGCCAGGCTGGGACACAACGAGCTTCCCCGCTGCGGTTTTATCTGACGGGGACGTTTTCTCTCGCCAGGAACGAGCGGCCGCACGTCTGCGAGTTCTGCCAGCACGCCTTCACCCAGAAAGCCAACCTCAACATGCACCTCCGGACCCACACGGGCGAGAAACCCTTCCAGTGTCACCTCTGTGGGAAAACTTTCCGCACACAAGGTACACATGGTGCTATAGTTCTAGGCTGGCTGTCCTCTCAGGGGAATCTGGCTGTAGCGCGGCGCGACGTGTTGTCTCCACCATCTGAATGAAAAGCGAGCAGTTGTTGTCCGGACAGAGGGGGACAAAGACACATCCTGCAGTTGCATCTATTGTCTTTAATTTTTTGCCCTCGTCCACAGCAAGCCTGGATAAGCACAACCGCACCCACACAGGGGAGCGGCCCTTCAGCTGCGAGTTTTGCGCCCAGCGGTTCACCGAGCGAGGCCCGCTCCTCAGACATGTGGCCAGCCGCCACCAGGAAGGACGGCCGCATTTCTGCCAGATCTGCGGGAAAACGTTCAAAGGTAAAACCGGCCGGATCGGGGAAAACACGCGCCACGATGGATGGCAAAGACTCACCCAGTGGCACCCTTTACTTGGGGAGGGGGTGGGGAAGCAGGGAAGGCCTGTCTGACTCCAATCACCCCCTTCCCCTCTTTGGAGACTCTCACTTTTTGTGGGGATCACCGCTTAATCGGTTTTGTTGTCCCCGTAGCGGTGGAACAGCTGCGGGTCCACGTCCGTCGACACAAAGGGATGCGGAAGTTTGAGTGCACGGAGTGCGGATACAAATTCACACGGCAGGTAGTGTGTGTGTGTGTGTGTGTGTAGTGCCTTTTTTGTTATCGCTTTGAAGTGGGGAGGAGTTATGTAGAACGAGGGGAAGGGGAGGATGGTCGGTCTAGGGTCTCCAGCTTGAGCAGAGGGGTTGGACTAGAAGACCTCTAAGGACCCTTCCAGTTGTAATAACTGCATCCTGAAGGCCTACTTTGCGATGATGGGGCTCTCTCTCTCTCTCTCTCTTTTTCCCGCCAGGCTCATCTGAGACGCCACATGGAAATTCACGACCGAGTCAAGAACTACAATCCTCGCCAGAGGAAGTTACGCAACCTGGTCATCGAAGACGAGAAGGTGGTGGTCGTGGCTTTGCAGCCCCCCAACGTCCTGGAGGTGGGCTCTGCGGAGGTGATTGTGGAGGCCCTGGGCCAGAGCGCCCCCGGGGCGGATCTCCCTGCCGGAGAGAGACTCTGCTCAGACGAGAACTTGGCTCCCGCCGAAGTGACGGAACAATCCTTCCTCATAACCATCCCGAACGACTGTGGGATGTAGCGGCCTTTATGATGCTTTCCACCGTAAAGATTATGTCTTGTCTGGAACGGTCTTAGGGTCCCCCCTTGGCCAAGGGGGATGGACTAGAAGACCTCCGAGGTCCCTGCCAGCTCTCTTGTTATTCCGTTATAGATTCCGGCAACGTTAACACAGACAATCTCTTTTTATTTGGCACGTTTCAAGTTTTTCAAAGGAAGCTTTTGCTGAAAACCAGAATGTTTGTTTTTTTTTTTGCTTCGAAGGAGAAAAGTCTACAGTACGTGAAGGCCGAGTGCAAGGACTACATTTAAACATTCAATAAATACAAAAAAAGTCGCCCCAAATAGTATAATAAGTAAGTCTCGTACATTGGAAGGCATTAAAATCAGAACCACCAGTGTGTGTGTGTGTGTGTGTGAACGGCCACGAAAACAGGCTCGTCTTTAAATACAGCTAGTCCTCAACTTTTAGCGACCGCGACGGAGCCCAAAATTTGTTAAGCAAAACGTCCGCCCCCTTTATACAGCCGTTTTTGCCGTGTTTATCAAGCTAGTGACGCGATTCCCGCTTCTCCCCGTTGCCTTCACTTTGTGGGAAAGTCCTAAAAGGGGGATCCTGTGACACACACCCCTCCCCAGGATACTGCGTCCGTCGTAAATACGACTCGGTTGCCGAGCGAATTTGGACCGCGTGGAAGGCTACATTAAACGGTCATAAGTCACTTTTTTTCCCAGTTTGCCGTTGTAACTTATGTACGGCCACTAAGTGACCTTGTAAGTCGAGGACTATCGGGGGGGGGGGGGGGTTTGCAATTAAGAGAGTTGCTGTGAGTAAAATGGAGAACGAAGCAGCGACGCAAAGGAGGAAATTATTTTCCTGCGTCGCTGCTTCGATCTCTCTCTTTTCCCTCCGTTTTAGAGCCAAGCCGCATCCAATTCAGTGCGTAGAAATTACAGATTCTATAAAAATAATATTTTTCTCCCATCCTAGAGATTACAAGGCCACAGGGAATTAAGTCTCCTTAATAAAAACTGCAAAAGTTCACTATTATTTTCCAAGACACTAGTCCTCTTGATGAATGAATGGCAGAGGTAGGCCTTGTTTGTTTGTTTTAAAAAACAACTTTAAAAATTGGTAAATGGGAGGTGTCTTTTCTTGCCAAAGTGGAAGAAGAAGAAAAAAGTCAAAATAAACTTTTGAGCGGATCAAAAATTCAGAAGGCACCATGATGGCTCGGTTACCATTTTGGTGAATTGGAAGTTGGTTTAGTTGTGGTTTATTGAAAAGGACCATTGTCTGGCTGAGTGGAAAGAGAGAGAGAGAGAGAGACAGGCTGAAACGAAACATTGCAAATGAAATTAATCGGGATTATCCAAGCTGGAAGAAGGGAAGATGCTCCCTTACCGGGATCTATAAACCATGTTTGCGTTTTTAATTTTGCAAAACTCCACTCCCAAAATCAGTGGTGTCACATAGGGTCCCCCCCCACCCACCCAATCTAAGACACACCCAAAATGGGGTTCATCTGAGCCAACTTGTACACGGGAGTTTCCACTCACACCCTGCATGGCATCTCAATTTCAACAATTATAACCATCAATTGTGGTTTATTACCCAAGGCATGAAGACAAGGCTTTCTTTTCGCCTCCAAGGCACGCTGGCTCCATGTGCAATTTCTTCCAGCAAAGAAAAAAACCTCCACAATTATGGCCTTCTCTCTCTCTCTCTTTCCAGATGCAGATTGACAGTAATATGCAGGGGGAGTGGGGGGCGTATAGAGGACATCCAGTCCAACCCCTTGCTCAGTGCGGGGACAGACACCACCCATTCCCCCCACCTTCCCCCTCCATCAAACACCAAGGAATGGATGGCACGTTATCGAAAGAAGGAAGCTCTCTGGTCAAGCTGACTGGGTGACGGCAGAGAAGCAGAAACCAAGAGGGGGGGGGAAGGTCCCCTTGAGGTCATCCATCCCAACCCCGGATGAAACAAAACAAAACAAAAACCCTCCCTTGGCTTAACCCCAATCTCCCCATCCAGAAACCTTCTATGGGACCAATCCAGATTGTGAGAAACCGAGGTGAGGGGTGGAGAAAGGATAATTTTTAGAGCGTTTTTTTTTTTTTTGACCAATACAGAAAACTTGACCTACGAATTCTGAATGACGTCCAAAGAAAGGGGAATGGACACGTTTCTTGGCTTGGCTCTGCACCCCAGGCCGCCTTTTTGACCCTCTCCTCACACAGAAGACCTTCCCTTTCAAAGGTTCCCCCTTCTTCCCTTCCATCCCCCCCATGCCTGGACCCCCAAAACCTCCGTCCAACCTCCCCTCCCCCTGAATCCCCAATTAATCGTTCAGGAACTGTCCTGCCATGCCACCCTGTTCCTGGGTTCACCAAAGAAGTTGCTGGACAGGACCCAAGCGTGCCAACCAACTTGGCTCAATGGAGTGCTGCCACCCCCCCAACCCAGGAATGGGGGGGGACCACTGGCCAACCGACAAGCCACAACAACCGATAACGCTCTTGGCCCCCTTTTTAACGCAGCTCCTGCAAGTCCGGCCTCGGAGGGTTGGGAGCGAAGGCGTCTTCCGGCGCCCGCTTCTCCTCCTCTTCTTCTAGTGCCGACGGCATGAACTGACGGAAGATACTGACGCTGTTGTGCCAAAAAATGGGCTCCGGCAACTGGCCGGCCACGGTCCACTTGCGGGTCTCGGGATCGTACGATTCCACCATGCCGGAGAGTTCGAAAGTATTGTCGTAACCGCCGGAGACGTAAAGTTTACCTCCCAGCACGGACAAACTTCCTCCGACGTGCACCTAGAACGGAGAAGAAAAAAAAGAAAACGTACCAAAATTATTATTTTGTCAATGCCGATGGTATTAGGAGGGCCGATCGCACAATCAGCCAGATGTTTAGACATCGGGTCCTTGGGATAGTCAATGTTCTTGTGGGATGTTGTTAAGGGAGTTTGTCACAGGATTTAAGCTGTTCCAAGCTGAGCTGCCTGTTGCAATTGACTGATGGGGATTTTTGTCAATGCCGATATTAGTATTATAGTTGGTCACAGACTCGGCCAGATGTTCAGGGCAATTCTGATGACCTGTTAAGTCCTTATCGTGGAGCTGAGATAGTTAGATGATGATGTGTGTTGTTGTTAAGGGGGTTTGCTGCAAGATTTAAGCCGTTCCAAACTAAGCTGCCTTTTGCAATTGACTGACGGGGATTTTGTCAATGCCCTCCCATGGACCTGGGATAGGCAGATGTTGCTGTTGGATGGCATTAAAAGATAATTCTGAGAACTGAAGGCCATTCCTCTTAAATGTGCAACGTGACCCCCCTACCTACCTGAAGCATCGGAGGGATTTTATCCCACTGATTCTTGGCAGGATTGTAGACATCGACTTCGGCCGAGTCGTCTCTGCAAGACAAGAAAAAGAATGGATAATAATGAATAATAATAATAATTCTGCAGCCAGATGGAGAGGCTGAGTTATGGGGTGATGGGCGGCACAGCTGGAAGACAACCCAAAGACCTCTTTACACTGACTGCCAGTCCTGACTTATTGTTGCGACCGAAGTTACAACAGTACTGAAAAAAAGGGGGCTTACAGCCGATTTGCTTAACGCATGTGTGATTCACTTAACAACTGCAGGGGTTCGCTTACAAAAACTGTCCCATAAGTGGTTATCGGCTCAAAGTCACCCAGCCAGCTTTCAAGCCTAAGGCAGAACTAGAATTCACTGTCTCCTGATTTTTAGCCTTAAACACGACGCCCAAGTGGCTGTCACCAACTGAATATCCTTGTTATTAATCTAGATTTGATACATTAATCTAGATTAATCGAGGGTGTATCAAGATTCAGATTTGAAACACCCCAAATGCGCACAACACAAAATCAGCCTGTTTGTCGTTTTAGCAAGAACCTTCTAGAAGAGTTGTCGTCGGCCAGGAGTCGTGAGCGAAGGACAGAATGTTCCTTCCTTCGGTGCGTTTCCGGTTGTGAAACGGACAAGTGTGACAGCAACAGGTGTGACCAGGGGGGTTGGGGGGAGGAGAGGAGACTCCAAGAAACAAAAATTCATTTGTCACCTCCACAACGGAGACACAAACCCCATTTCAGCCACCACAAACAGGAGACCAAAATCCGACCGCGAGCCCGACATTTCTACGGCTCTACGTTCCGTGGATTTGACGACTTCTAGCCACAGTTCTTAAAATGAATCACTGCAGCTCTTAAGCTGGTCACACGGTCGTTAAGCGAATCCTGTTTCCCTGTTGACTCCGAGGTCGCAAAAAGGGATCATGTGACAGCCCTGGGAACGCTGTGACCGTCGTAAATACGAGTCCCGTCGGCGAGCGCCTAGAATTTTAATTGCGCGATCGCAGGGGACACCGCGACTGTCCTCCGTGTGAGGAAACATGATCGTAAGAGTGAGACACAGTCCTAGGTCACTTTTTCCAGAGTTTGGGAAAAATTCCCGGGAAATACGGTCAGGGATGAAATAAATTACGCGGTGCCGAATCCAGAGGGAAAGGATAAACTGGTTGTTGTTTTTTGCCCATCTGCTTTGTCAAACAGAAAAAAGATTTCCTTGGGTTCGGCCAGGAATTTGAAGCATGTTTTAACTCCCGGCCGTGTGGCGCGTGGAGCGCGAGAAAATCCGCTGGGACCAGCTGCTAATTTCAGTTCTGCAAAAGGAAGGCAGCGAAAAACATTCCTTGGCATGCATTCCTGGTTTGTCTCGAGGGGGTCGTGGTGACGGGACGGGGCAGGGGGGGAGAGAAAGGGAGGGGCTGGAGATAAACCCCCTCTTAGCAGTGTCCGTCCACGTTCTCGCACGCCAACGGTGCGGAAATGCCGAGGAAGTTCCTAGCAATCAACACCCGTCCACCAAGACAATGATAAGAGAGACGGGGACGAGTTGCAGGCCACCCGAAAGACCATTTTTGGCTAAGGCGTTTGAGAGGTCCGGCCGGTGGCAATAAGACCCCCGAAAGCAGCTCACGCCATCTGCCCCAAAAGCAGGGTTTTTTTTTGTCCTTTTCTCCCCGTGCAATTTGGGGAGGCTCCCCCCGAAAACTGGCGCAATGCAACGTCTCCAGAAAGCAGAGACGAGCTGCGATCATCTCATTATTTTTATTGTATTTTTTCCCAGAAATGGTTTCTTTCCAACGAGGGAAATGCCAGCCAGATAACCTTAAGAGCCTCTGGAAAACTGGTGCTATTTTTATTAGGTGGTGCTCAGAAAGGGGTGGGGACTTGCAAAAAAAAAAAATATCTTGGTTTTTGCAAACTTTTGTTCTACTTTTAGCAACCTCCGGTCCCTTTGTTTGAACAATAAAATTAAAAATGTTCTTTTAAGGCGAAAAGACCGCAGTGGAGGCCGGCCGGAGAAAAAATGAGTAGGACCCAGCTACCGGGAAGTCCTCCAATGACAACTCATTCATTTAGTGACCGTTCAAAGCGATGACAGCGCTGAGAAATGTGACTTAGGGGCCCCTTTTTCACACTTAACGACGGTCGTAATCAAAATCCGGATGTTTGCCAACTGGCTTGTATTTATGATGGTCGAAATGTCCTGAAGTGTCACATGATCCCTTTAGCGACAAGCAAAGTCAACAGGGAAGCCAGATTCGCTTAACGACCGGGTAATAAAAGCGTAAAAAAAAATGGTTGTCACTTTTTCAGGGCCGTTGTAACTTTGAATGGCCGCTAAACAAACTGCAGTAAGATGAGAACTGCGTGAATTTTCTTTTTTGGACTATCTGATAATACGGTATAATATAATATAGTATAGTATAATATAGTATAATATACCATATATATAATAAATATAATATAATGTAAACATAATGTATTAATATAATACATAATACAATATAATATAGTAATGCAATGCAATATGATATAAATGTAACAATATATTAATATACTATAATATATAATATATTAATATATTATAATAATGCAATGCAATGTAATAAAACGGCCCTTTTGGGACTTTGCTCTCCCGTCCTGATGTCCTAATGGGGGTCTTTTTGCAAGTCTTCCATCGGGGACCCTCCCCATTACCTGATGAAGTACATGAGCCCCCCGAGCGTGACCGCCTTGGGGGCGAAGGACCAAGGGGGCAGAGGCCCACAATTCACCAGAGACCACAGGTCCGACTCGGGGTCGTAGCACTGCATGACCATGGACTCCTTGCCGGCCAGAGAGCCGGTGGCATAGAGCTTCCCGCGGTAGGTGATGGTGGAGCAGTCGTCCATGGGGTAGAGCATGGGCTGCAGAACCTCCCAGCTGTCCAGCGCGTGGTCGTAGCGCTCGGTGCTGTCGGCCGCCACTATGTAGAGCAGGCCATCCAAGGCCGCCGAGCTGTGGTACTCGCGGGCTTTCAGCATGGGGGACACCTCCGTCCACTCGTTCACGCTGGAGTTGTAGCGCCAGACGCAGTCGTAGAGCCGAGAGCCATCGGAGCCGCCTGCCGAGAAGAGCAGCCAAGTAGAGCGGTCAGAAGGGGTGCTAGAGAGCCAGTCAGAAACCAGGAGAGGGTGAGTTCTAGTCCTGGCTTACGCATGAGAGCTGGCTGGGTGACTTTGAATCGATCATCAGGAGTCGGTGAGTTCTAGTCCTGGGTTAGGTAGCTTTCCTCCGTATGGTGGGACTAGAATTCCCTGTCTCCCAGTGATTGGGCCAAAATCACCCACTCAGCTTCCCTGCCTATTACCAAACTATAACTCACTGACTCCTAGCGATGGGTTCAAAGTCACCCAGCTGGCTTTCCTGCCCATTATGGAACTAGAACTCCCTGTCTCCTGGTCTTCCTATTCTGGGTTCAAGAACTTGTCCCTCCCACTTTCCAAACCCCAACAGGGCATCGCTGCCCCCCCTCCAAGCTATCCCCAGGGCAGGTGCCATCCTAACCAGGTGTTCTCCTGCAAAGGGGTCCCGGGTGCAAGAAGGGGGTCTCAGAGGTGGGAGATCTACTCACCGGTGACGTAGACATCGTTGCCCAGGGCAACAGCGCTGTACCCGCCTCCCAGGTGCTCGGGGAACTCGGCCAGGTAGCGCCAGTGTCCCGTGCGCGGGTTGAAGCCATCCACGGTCACCAGCTCGTCGCAATCCCGGTCGCATCCGCCCAGCACTACGAGCAGCTCGGCCAGCCCGGTGGAAGGGCGAGGGCGCAGCCGGGCGCAAGGGGATCTCTCGTGGCGATCCAACCGGCCGGCTTGGAAGAGCCTGGCTTCGGCCACCAGGCGCAGGCAAGCCGAGGATCGGGCCACCAGCGGCTCGCCTTCCACTTGCGCCAGGAGGGCGAAGCGGCGGACGAAAGGCAGCCGCACGTGGGCCAGCAGCTGGGGCAGGAGCCCCGCGCGCGATCCCGGCTCGGCGCGCACCCAGCGCAGGGCCAGGGCGAAGGCGGCTTCTTCCTTGGGCACGCGCAGCGCGTCCTCGCGCAGGTAGGAGACCAGCCGGGCCAAGGGGACGCGCTCCAGCTGGGCGCCCAGCTCCCCGTCGGGATCGGCCGCGTGGCGCAAGACGCACCTGCGGGCGGCTTCGGCCAGCGGGGCGCAAGCGAAGGTCTCGCCGAAGTCTTGCATCTCCAGGGCGGCCGAAGGCTCCAGGCGGCCGGCCAGCCAGGCTCCGCAGGCGGCTTTGACGGCGGGGAACTGCAGCAGGTCGGCCGCGCGCAGGAGCCGCTCGGCCAGCTGGGGCTCCCCGCTCAAGGCGCCCAGCTGGCCGGTGTAGGCGAAGTCCAAGAGCAGCGCCAGGCAGTCGGGCTCCACGCCGTGCAGCCTCACCCGCGACGCCCGGGCTTCGCGCAAGCCGCCGGCGAACATGGCCCGAAAGTAGCCCGAAGCTGCGGCCAGCACCGCCCGGTGCGCCCCGAATTCTTCGCCGCTGCCGGCCAAGAGGGTCACGTCCAGCAGCGCCCGCTCGCTCCGCAGCGCTGCCAGGCCCCGCAGGAGAGCCGAGGCGTGCGCCGCTTCCGCCTCCATGGCTGGAAGGGCCGGACTCAGCGCTCGGGATCGCGCGGAGCGGCTCCCTCCCGCGCAACGGGGACCGCCTTCCTGGGCGGACCCCGGAGGGCGGGGAAGGAGTGGGTGGGCTTCTCCGCCTCTTGGGGAAGGGGAGGCTGCCCTGCAAGGACTGCCCACCCACCCACTCATTCCTCTCCAGCGCCTGATTAAGTCTTGCGCATCAAAGTGGCTTCGTGGGCGCCCGCTTGGAGATGAAGCGGCTGGGATGAGTTTTCTCTTCCCCCTCCCCCAGTGGAGTCCCGCTGGCTTTTGGGGGCGCGGGAAGAGGATGGGGGGGGGGTACACGGATTTCCCCCGCCTTCTCCAGCGGTGATTAAGCGGCGCCGTCCCCCAAACTTCTGGTTAAAGTGGAGCAGGGGGAAGGGCTGGCTGCTTTACACACTTTTGGGTGGGTGGGTAGGTGGCTGCCCTGCGTGCATCGGCCCCCACCCCGCCATCCCTGACTGAAGAGCCCTATTCTTCTGCATTAATTCAATTTTGCTTTTTTTTGCTTTTGCTTTTTTGCTATCGGGTTTCTGCTGTCGGATTTTACTTTTTAGGGTAAAACAAAATAAGAAAAGGAGGAGGAGGGAGGAGAAGAAAAAGAGGAAGGAAGAGGAGAGGAGAAGGAAGAGGTGGAGACTGGGTCTCTACTGTCCCTTGGAGGGATCTGGGGACCCTGGACAGAGGCAGGGCTGTTATTTTGGGTGGTCCCTGACATTTCTGAATTGGGGTCTGCCTCAGCTGTTCACGTCCTTCCCAAGTTGTTTACACCGAGAACGTATAAAAAGCAACAAAGCCAGAAGGGAAATTTAATACAGGCAGTAACAACAACCTTGGCAAGAAATGTCGTAAAGTGGGACGGAGTCCCACGCAGCTGCCTTGCTTAGCAACGGGAAATTTGGGGAGCTTGGATTGTGGCTGTTTTAAGTCCAGGACTGCCTGTAGAAACGTTTCCCTGCTTTCAGAATCCACCCGAGGGGAACTCGCTCGTGAAAAGCTCTGATGCTCTGGAGTTGTGCGTCAGTTTGTGCCTTGCAAGGGAGGCAGTTTGTGGAGATTGTCAACTGGCACCCCAGAGAAATGCCACCAGGTTATCTTTTCTGTCTTTCTCCTGTTTCCAGCCCCCCTCTCCACCAAAAGCAGGATCCCAGGGGATGCACTGGAGCCAAACCCCCGCCAACACACACAGACACACAAAAGCAGAAATTCAAAGCAACACAAAAGGGGTCCAAATCCTTGCACTCTCCTCTTTTGGGGGAACTCTTTTCTCCAAGCGGAAGGCCCATCATCTCTTTTCTTTGCTGCTGAGCACCCGGCCTTGAAATGCAAATGAGCGCCATTCATTTTTTTTTAAAAAGGACGGTGCCCAGAAAGCCAAGTTTCTAGTCCTCATGGGGGGGGGGGGAAGGGGAAAGAGGAGGAAGAATAACTAACCCCCCCATCGCATTCCCCCTCTTGGTACAAGAAGAACCAAGAAGAAATCCACGCCGGCCAAGGGAATCAAATCAAATGGGCTTCCTCCAGTTTTAGCCAAGGGGAAAAAAAAAACACCACAATATCAAAATAATGTCACTTGGTAAAGCCCAGGGGAGGCTTCGGACTACGTTCTCCGGCATGCCTAGCGCGTGGACCGGCGCCGCGCATGCGCCAACTGGCAGCCGAAGCTTGCTGACTCCGAACGCGAACTACGACTCCCGGCGAGCCTGGCGCGCCGCGCAGACGCACCAGCTGCGAGTAGAGGTGGAGCCCAGGAGAGAGAGGGGGGGGGGAGAGAAGCAAGTCTCCCCCTCCCTAGCCTGGGCAGGGCGGGGCTCCCCCTCTTCCCGCCCACCCGAGAGACCCCGCTGCCGGTACCGGGCGACGCCGCCGGAGGAGACCCCCGCCATGGACTCGGACTCCTGTGCTTCCCCGCCGCCCCCCGAAGTGAGTCCCCCTCCCCCTACGGGGCATCCCCCTTCCCGGGGGGTGGGGGGCTGACACTGGGCACCCCTGGCCACGCCCACGGAGATTGGGGGGGAGGGAGTGGGAGAAATCAGCGCCCCCCCACTCCTGCTGCATAAGGAAAGCCCCCCCCTCCCTTCCCCGGGTGCAGATTTGCTGGAATGCAACGGGGAGGAGGGGGCGTTTGCCCGGGGTGGGGGTCCCCCCTTCCGCGCCCACCCCCGGGGCATCCTTTCCGTGCCCCCCCTCCAATGCAGCTTCGAGAAGAGGGTGGGTGGGGGAGGATGGAGACCCCCCCCCCTTTCCAGGCTTGATCGGTGGGTGGGTGGGTGGGGGGCGAGGTAGCAATATTGCACCGTCCCTTCTTTGCGAGGGTCCCGGGTTGGTTTGACGCCCCCCCCCCACCAACCCCGATTTCTTCCCCGTGCATGGGGAGCGGCGGAAACCTCGGGTGGGGAAGGAGGGGGCGTCTCCTGCTTGCAAAGCGCCCCCTCCCCACCCGCGGGCTTTGCAAAGCGCCCCCCCTCCCATCGGGGAAACGATTCCCCCCCCCCTGCTTCTCCACCGCCGCCGCCCCCTCCTCCCTCCCTCCCTCCCTCCGCCGCCCCCTCCTCCTCAAATCATCCCCGCCTCTCTTCGCAGGATTTCGCCCCGGGCTCCAAGCGCTGCCGGACGGTGGAAGATTTTAACAACTTTTGCACCTTTGTCCTGGCCTACGCCGGTTACATCCCGTACCCGCACGAGGTGGGGTGGGGTGGGGTGGGGGGCTCCTTTGTTTTTGTTTTTTTTCTTCCCGCGGTGGGGCTGTGGGAAGGGGGTCTCGCGAAGTCTGGCGGGGCAGGGAGGGCCGGCTTGCGGGTCAAAGGAAGCTTACCCTGGGCATTTGAAGCACGGGTGGGGTGGGGTCTTGTCCTTTCTTAACAGCTGGGAGGGAGAAGGGGAGGGGTTGAAAGGGGGGGGGCTGGAGGGGAATTTGGGTTGGGGAGGTGGGGACTCGAACCCACAGCTTTTGAAGTCTTTTTGTCCAACGCTGCCAAAGGACAAAGATCGGAGTCCCCTCCCTGGAAAACCAGCGGGGGCCATAAAGATTAGGAAGTCTATAGGCTGCTTGAGAAAGGGAGGGGGTGAATGGGTGGGTGGGATGGGCGGAACTCTTGAAAGCTGCCGCATCTTTTGCCCCTTTGCATCTTTTGCCGGGCTGTCTCCCTAAAAGATCCAGAACTGCAGGTGGGAACTTGTGGGGGGGAGCATGGCTGGCGCTCTTGAAAGCAGCTGCGTCTTGCTTGCAGTGGCACGGCCAGTGAAGAGTGGCTCTTTGCCAGGAGGACCTTGTTAGGGATTGGGAGAAAAGGTGCAGAAATAGGAGGGGAGGGGAGGGATGTGGGCCACAGCTGGACTCATTAAAGCTGCCACATCTCTTCTGTGTGATTGCATACTTCCTTCAGTTGCACAGCCACTAAGGAACTTTTTTTTCCACGATCCCTTGTGGTGCTTGAGAAAAGATCCAGAAATGGGCTGTGGGTGGGTGGGTGGGTGAACGTGGGCCAAATCTGGAACCCATTAAAGTTACTGCATCTTTTCTGCAAACGCCGTGGCAAGAATCCTTGTGGTGCTGGAGAAAAGATCCGTAAACAGGGCTGGAGAAGGAAATGGCCACGATTGGAACTCTTTAAAGCTGCTGCATCTTTCCTGCAAATGCACAGTCATCCTTGGCGGCTCCTCCCATGTCCTTGGAAATGCTGTGGCAGCTTTAAAGAGTGGCAAGAAGGGGGTGCTTTTCTCCAGCCCCCCACCCTTGAATTTCGAGGCTGCCTTTAGTCCATAGCACTTTCCAAAGAAAATAACTTCATATGTGGCTATTTTAAAGAGTTTCTCCATGCTTGCAGGATACATCCGGCTGGAGCAGCGCCAGCTCCCCCAACAGCACCCGGGGGGCCATTGACAGCGATGGAGGGGACCCCCCATTGGGACACCTCTCCCTGCCAGGAAAAGCCCGGAAGACCTTCAGTCAACTCAAACATGGCAAGGCTTATTCCTCGCTCTACCAGTGGTCAAAGCCCAACGGGTTTTTGGTGGACCGGAAAAAAATGGAGAAGTTCCGGAAGAAACGGCGGCTGGTGAGGAAGGACGGAGCAGAGCTGCCCGACGTCAAATATCCCGAAGGAGACAAAGAAGAGGACGGGCTGCGGGAGAGAGGAGGAGGAGGAGGAGGAGAAGAACCGTACGCCGAGACCCCGCTCAGCCCGTCCTCCGAAGGGGACGCCCGGTCCTCCACAGGTCGCTGCTCGGCATGGGATTCAGACACTCCCTCGAATCCCCCCTACCCCGCTGCCGCGCCGGAGGAGCAGAGCTTCGTCCAAACAGTGGGCAAGAGGACCATCATACGGCAAGGGAAACAGGTGGTCTTCCGGGACGAAGACGGCAGCGGAGACGATGAGGACATCATGGTGGACTCAGGTAACCCGTTGTGGGAACCTCTCGCCCTCGGAGCCCCGTATGAAGACAGCGGTGGGGAGTGGGAGAAAGGGGGAGTGTCAGTGGAGTACAGGCCCTTGGGAAGACGGGTGTATCTCCTCGGCAGTGTTTCTCAATCTTGGTGGTTTTTTAAAGGTGGGTGGTACCTGTGGACTTCGACTCCCAGAATTCTCCAGGCTCCCTTGAGGAATTCTGGGAGTTGAAGTCCACGTACGTTGAAGCCACCACGATTAAGAAATGCTGCTGTACGCAACGGGTTGATGCCGAGAAGGAAGTAGAAGTGATGTTATTTGGAACCAGGCTAAAAACTGGGAGATGGTGAGTTCTAGTACTGCCATAGGCATAAAAAACCGCTGGGTGACTGGGCTGAAAACCAGGAGACAGGGAGTTCTAGTCCGCCTTAGCCATAAAAGCCAATTGGGTGACTTTGGGCCAATCACCAGGAGACGGTGAGTTTTAGTCCCATCTTAGCCATAAAAGCCAAATGGGTGACTTTGGGCCAATCCCTCCCTCTCAGCTTAACCCACCTCACAGGGTTGTTGTTGGGAGGAAAATAGGAAGAGGGCGGACTATAGGGTATGCCTGCCACCCTGAAATATTGATAGAAATCATGTCAGATAAACATAAATAAATTAGTATTACCAAAGGCAGAGAAGCAAATGCCAATCAGGCGCCCACCCTACAACTGAAAAAGCAGTTCAATCCCCAAAATTTCCCACTTTTTTGACCCTTCCTGGAAATCCTCTTCTCTCCACTGAACTCCCCTTTTTCTGGACCTTGGCAGATGATGATTCCTGGGACCTGGTCACCTGCTTCTGCATGAAACCTTTTGCCGGGCGCCCCATGATCGAATGCAAAGAGTGCCACACCTGGATCCACCTCTCCTGCGCCAAAATCCGCAAATCCAACGTCCCCGAGGTTTACGTCTGCCAGAAATGCCGAGATTCCAAATTCGACATCCGGCGGTCCAGCCGTTCCCGGACGGGCTCCCGCCGGCACTTCCTCGACTAAGACGATGTTGGCAAATATTAAAATTTGGGAGTTTTGGAAGTCGGTAGGGGCCGGGGTGGAGACACGAGCGAGAGAGAGACCCCGAGGCCCGCCGATCTTCCGGATCGCCGGATTCGACCCGTTGGGGGTGTTGGAACTGATTCCCGGCTGCAAAAGTCGGGGCGAAGGGAGTGGGGCGGGGGGCTGGGAAGGTCTCTTCCTGGTTTCCTTCTCTTGGGAGCACAAAGTGGGGAAATAACCGGGAGCCGACTAGCCGCCCCATTCGGGGAGGGATTGAGCTGCAAAAAAAAAACCAGATCGGCGAATGGATTTCTAAAGGAGACGAGAAAAAGAAATAAATGATCTCTCGTTATTTGAAGCACAGATTTGGAGATCCGTAGAATTTGACTCTCTTCCCCGCAGAGGTTAGTCCAAAGATTTGGGAAGCCCTCAATCCCACGAGATGAGCTTGGAAGGACGAGAACGATGCAAAATATATATGTAGATATATATTATTTGGACCGCAGGTGCACTGGGAAACCTTCCCATCCGGCTGATCCTCTTCCATCCGAGCGACAAGATTCAGCCGATTCGGACCTAAAAGGCTGTAAAAAATGGGAATTGCCCCTTCCCTTTTGGTGGTGGTGGTGGGGATAATTTTTTCCCCTGGTGCTTTGAGAAGGAGCCGATGGTCCGAAAAGCTGGACAGCCCAGTGGGATGAGGGCGAGGGTCTAGGGAAGGGATGGACCCTCGGTTCGGCTGTCAGTCGGTGCTGCCTTTGTCTCCTCTGGTGGGTGTGTGGGGAGAAGACCCCCCACCCCTCCCTGTAATCTTTGATCGATTAAGTATGACATTCCTGGTCCGTTTCTTGTGTTGTGGTGTGTGAAGCCTTTGGCCACGTCCCGAAAAGTCTGTATGGAGAAGGGAGGGTGGATTCCTGGATCCTTCCAAGGGACACCCCTTGCGAAATCCACTCTCTCGTTAACGGGGGATCCATCCGGCCATCCCATTGGGAAAATCTCTTGGCTGTCTTCGTGCCCGGAGGGAGGAAATTTCCGGTGTCTTTTGTGACTTTTACGCCAGGATTAATTTCCCTTTCTTCTTCACTTATCAACGTCGGTCGGTCGGGGACGGTGGCGGGTGGTCCCTATAGCCAAAACCTCTGGGTCTTCACCCCCCCTCACTCCCCCCCCCCAGCAGCTGTGTATCGAGAGTTTCGTCTGTGTACAATCTCAGTTCAAGAGCTTTAATTTTTTTAAAACGACAATTAAAATTATTTGTTTTATGGAATCCTGCCTCTTGAGTTTGAATCCCTCGGCAAATCCACGCGGAGATTTTGACACACACACACACACCCTTCTCATCTCTTCCCCCGAACATCCCCTTCCAATGGGGAACCAACCCTGCCCCACCCATCGCACACAGACGCCGTCCTTCACAAAATGGGGGGGTTGTTTTTATTGTCCTTCGATGTTACAGGAAAAACCAGAAGCAACTCCCCCCCCTCTGCGCCCCCCAACACCCTTCAGGAGGCTCATTGATGGGGAGGGGCCCAACCTTGCCATTCATCAGGGGCCCTCCCTCTGGCAGCAGATCCCAGGGCTGGATCACTCAATGGATCACAAAGATTTTGGGGGGGTGGGGTCTATTATTAAACCAGCATCGAACAGGGCTGGTAGAACGACGATGGTGATGATGATGGTTATTATTATCCCAACCTTTGGAAGGTGAAAAACTAGATGAGCAGGGCAAGGAAAGAAAAGACAGTTTTGGGAAAAGTGTGTGTGTGTGTGTGAACCAAAACACCCAATTTTTCCTGCCTGATGGGTGTTTGCTTAAAACGCCGGTGGGGAGGGGGAATACCTTGTTTTTAAGAGTTGACCGCACGGCCTTCATGGCGTTGAGGAGAAGCCGACAATTTTCCAGACGATCTGGGATGTTTCTTTTTTTTTTCAGAAGAGACCTCGATTCGGAAACTCGGGGAGGGGGTTGTCTTTTCCACAAAGAGCCCGTCCGCCAAGGAAGGGGGCGACATCCGCGGTTCTTTGCGTCTGGTTTATCGTCCTTGCGGTTCAGCCAGCCCTGCGGGCGTCGAGTGACGGAGTCCTGGGGTGGGTGGGGCTGATCTCGAGGGCGGGATCGACTTCCTTCGGCTTCCGATCCGAGAAGATCCTGGTTTGATGGAGACAAGGTGGCTAGCAGGATCAAGCCGTCGGGTCGAGCGACGCGTGGAGTTGGGACACACTGCCCGTCTCTGGTCACCTAACGGATGGTGGCTTGGTTTGAGTGACGAGACCGGCGAGGTTGACACGGCTGGAGACCGGCGAGAGTCCGAAATGGACGAGAGGTCGAAAGAAACGCAGGGTGCCGGAAGTGTTGGGACGATTGAGTGGTTAAAACTGACCTTGCCTCTTTGACAAGGGGGTTGGAAGGGGTCTGGGGGGTGGGAGAGAGGGAAGGCCGATCCTGGATCCTTCCTGCCCCCACAGCGTGCCCGGGTGATGGAGGAACGGGGAGAAAGCACCCTAGGGCACCTGTAAAAATAGGTGGCTGTTTGCTCCTTCTCAATCCCAGGATCACGGGTGCGAAAGCCACTTAATTTTTTTTTCTTCCTCTGTCCAAAGGGGTGTGAAACGGTTTCGAATCCAGGAAGGGAACCGGGGGAGAGGGGGGCCGTGTTTCTGCTGAGCCCGGGGCAGAAGGTAGACCCCGTCCGCTCCTCCCCTGGTCGCTCTCAGCTGCTGCATTAGCTGTCCATATCGATTCGGTGAGCTGTTTAATCAAGGAAGAAGAGAAAAAGAACAAATGAAAACAGGCTGGAAAGTTATGGGGAGAAGGAACACATGGGTGTGTGTGTGATCAACTTTCTTTTGTCTCACAAGGCCCCCCAAATGGAGAAAAATTACACCCACCAAAATCTACTTGGACCAAGAAGAAGGGACTTCTCGGTGGTGGCTCCCCCAGCCAGCTGTCATGCTGGAGGCAGGACTAGTACCCCCAGTCTCTTGGTGATTGGCCTAAAGTTATGGTTCTCATGCCCAAGGCAGGATTAGAACTGTTATATGATAGAAGCTATTATAGTTAATATGTACAAGTCAAGGTCAGAAGTTAAGACTACGATTATGGATGCGTGCTTAAAATGTAATAAATAAGGGACGACGGATAGAGACATAATACTTTTTAACATGGGGACTGTTGTATTAGGGGCTAGTAGTAAGAGACAGAAAGTAGAAATTGGGGAAGAAAAATAACTACTGCAAAATACAATACATTATAATTACAATGTGTATGTAAATTTGAGAAGTTGAAAGGATATGATATATTACGTCCATTTAATTAATACTATGACTGCCACCAAGATTCTGTAGAGAGTAAATTGGACCCAGACAATGTACTGTTCACAAATTATGTTGAAGGAAAATAAAATATAATAATAATAATAATAATAGAGTTTAAAGTTGGGGAAGCAATTTTACTGGCTGAGTTAATGTGGTTTTGGAAAAGAAAAGATTATTTAAAGGATTAAGGATATTTAAATAGCAATAGCCCTTAGACTTATATACCGCTTCACAGGGTCTTACCGCCCGCCCCTCTCTAAGTGGGGCAATTTTATCTCGGTCCTTGTTTTACCGACCTCGGAAGGACGGGTCAACCTTCCAACTAATTTAAAGGATTATTTAAAAGACTCACACTGCTTTGGTATCCGAAGGGCTTCGCTGTCCGCCGACATCACTTGGTGGAGAACGCCGCGGAACTGGTAGAGCACTTTCAAGTTCTTGTCTTCGCCAATACAGGGGTCGTAGAACCCGGGCAGGCCAGCCTGCGGGAGTGAAAAAACAAGGGTTCTTGGAACAGGAGAACAGCGCTCCTGAGCTCGTGCAGAGTGGCAACTCGAAAGAGCCCGAATAGAATAGAATAGCAGAGCCGGGAGAGAACCTTGGAGGTCTTCTAGTCCAACCCCCTGCTCAGGCAGGAAACCCTAAACCACTTCTGATAAATGTTTATCCAATCTCTTCTTTAAAAACTTCCAGTGTTGGAGCATTTAGCATTCTGGTGGCAAGGAGTTCCGCTGGATCGTTGCGCTAATTGTTAGGAAATTTCCCCTATGTTCTAAAGTTGTTTCTCCCCTGGATTAGTTTCCACTTATTTTGCTTCTTGTCAGGGTGGATAAAAATTGCGTCCCTTACCTTGGAGGCTTCGGTCAGGATGAGTTTTGAATCCTTGACCAGGCACTGTAAGGGCACCGTCACGTCGATGACTTTGGCTTTCTCGTCCCGCCTGCTCTGGTCGTTGACGAATTTCCCGTACCAGGCGTTGACGATGATCAGGCCTTTTGGAGGGAGGAGAGTTAGATTTGGAGAAGAGAGCAAGGAAAACCCCAACCCAAGTCCAGAGAGAAATCTTGCCCTCGTCATTTGACAAGATGGAAGGAAGGAAGGAAGGAAGAAGA